>SNQJ01S0024782.1:11716-41480 GCA_010110895.2 Picea sitchensis | reverse complement strand
GGGGTGTCCGATATGAAGATTAATAAGTGCGCATGGATCTACGTTCAATGAGACAGTGCGCAAATCGATGATTGATAATAAATTTTGGATCCCCTCGACTATTCTTTCTTTAACAGTGGGGGGGGTCCGATGTGGGCAGTTTTCCCAGCGGGCCCCATTCCAATGTGTCATCAACCCATTAATTCAGACCCCCCTTGTTATAAACCACTTACTTCCATACCCCACCCTCTGACATACTGCCATACCAACATTCCTATACCATCGTCGCCTCATGATGTCACATCCCACTATCTCCTCTTTTAAGTCCTGTCTCATTACACTGCCAGCGTATGACCCCTTCACCAGTCGCATGTCATATCCTTTTCGCCTATCCTCCAATTACCACTCTTCACATCATCCCGGTACACCCATCACCCGTTCTTAACTTGCCACCTCACACCTGAAATGATCCGTTAGCCATTTATTATAGGCTAAGATATCTATTAGTTTGTTGACCTGTTCCCCACACCCAACGGATACCCATTCACTCAAATTTAGCCCCATTTCCGCCATTTGCGCACTGCTCATACTTTTCACACACCAGAAACTCATTCTCCTCACCTTTTCAGTCAACTAACCAGCTATAGCCACTGCCTACTAAGGATTTTGTTTTAGTTTGTAGGTACATGTTGAATCGATGGTGCCGAAATCTAAAAGATCAGAAGTTGAGGAAAATCCATTCCTTCCACCTCCTGTCGATCTCGACCGGATCCCGCCAGCTGACAAAGATTACCTGATCTCAGAGACAATGTGTGAATTCGATTTCGTCGAATTGTAGACATGGTTTAAAGATACATTTGTGCATCAAAGTGATGAGATTGGGCTCTAGGAGTCCAATCTCCCTCTATATCTCTTCCCCCAAATCCACCATTTTCCCAAGTTCACCCTCAAATGATAGGCTCATTACCTCCCCGATCAGAGAGCCATAGTTTCATCATCCGGAGAAACTCTTTTCTCTAGCACACTCGAGTCCATTGATCAAATGATGCAGATATCTAGAGTTGAATACCACTCTCCCCTCACCATTGAAGTTCTAACAGAGATGTACCAAAATCTGTCTTTTCCCCAGAGGACGCAGATTTTTTAGCATTTTCTCCCACAGGATACCCAATTCCCCAAGTAAAATCCCCCTTACCACTCCTCCATGTTTTTAGAAAAGGGTAACCAAATTATTTCATTGCTATGTTGTATGCTCGGCTATTTCTCAGACGAATGGGTGGATGAACCCATTTTGGGTTTTCTATCCATTTTCTCTACTGAAGAAAAAATCCACCATCCAATTCAACTACGACACTTTCCTGGCCGAGAACATACATGAACAACTCTTCAAATTCGCCACAGAGGGAATGTTCTGGTATTCTTCAATATTGGCTTACATGTTCACCTTCTTTCAAGCATATAGGCTCTCTTTCCCAATGTAGAAAATGGACCAAGACAGCAAACCACAGGTTGTAACCTCTTGGACCTCGATGCTTATAAGAAACTCCACAGAGTTTAATGTCAAATCATTTATTGAGTAGTTTTACCATCCAGTGGTGATCATGCTCGGTGGTAGACCATAGCCAAGGATAAATGAAGAGATCCAGAGAATCTTACACCTCTCGAACCTCGCCAAGTCTAGGAATTGGTACCTGTATCAAAATCACACAGAAATCAAAGTATATGGGTGTGAGTTAGCTCCATACAAACTTCCCAAGTACTTGCCTGTTAGGATATTTTCCCTGGAGTATATTAGACAAATGATCAATTCAGATGATATACATTTTGTACCTCTGAAGAATAAAGAACATTTTAGAATCAAAGGGCAAATAGGACCCTTTATCAACAACAGTCAACTTGTTGGGGAAGAGGCAGACAAATTATTAAAGGAAATGAAATTTAGTACCAGTTTCACATGGTGCTATGATCCATGTGGGATCATTGCAGAGATGAGAGAGAAGAACAAAAGTTCCCCGTACACTCATACGCTCAAACCAGAAATTGAGAAATTTTTGAACTAGATAGAGTGGGAGGTGAACACTCTGGAAGACACTGAACAGCAGTCTCATCTAACCATGATTTAATAAACATCCACTCCACAAGTACCAAATGAGAAAATACCCACGAAGGATGTCTCTCCTTCAATCACTGAAGTATTAGCAGAGGATTTCCAGGTGTACAAGAAAATGCCTAAAGCTACGCACACTACTGACAGAACTGGAGAGGAAGAGACCCACTCTACCATTGTAGCTAAAGGGGAGCATTCATCACCTTTCTCAAGCAGTCATCAGATGATGTCTACTTCTTCCTCAAAGAAGAAGACCGATACCACTGTGATCACCCAACCTTCACCGGGATCTGTAAAACTGGGCATTTTAGAAAAATATGATTTGATTAAGAAGAAAAATCAGATGCTGACCAGCATCACCTATGCTCAGTTCTGGAAGCAAACGTCCACAACACAGCACAGATTGTTGTCACCTTTTGATACAGATAAGGGGAGAATGCACATGGCATTTTTGCAGGCACAAGTGCCCCATCCAAAAGAAATCATTGATTACAAGAGGGCTACATTGGAGTATAACACCAGAGATGTACATCCAGCTGATCAAATGGATCTACACAGGCAGACTGGAAAAATGATTTTCTTAACATTATCCAATGCTTCCACTTCTGTTGCCAAATTATAGGTTTCTCTTAACAATGTTCAGACCCAATTAAGGCTAGAGAAAATATCATCCTTTGCAAAGGATAATAGGATTAAGTCCTTAGAAGAATTGGTGCTCAAAATTGGGTATGACCCCTCAAATGTGAAAGCAGCTGAGGAGTTTCTCAAGAAAAACAATGCTTACATCGCATCTCTGAGGAAGAAAATCAAATTGCCAGCTACAGAAGACTCATAGGCCAAAGAGATAGCTGAGACAGAAGGGGAGAAGGAGGAATTGTTAAAGCTTATCATGGAACAAAATGCATAAATAAAAGAGATGGAAGAAGAGTTGGAACTGTTAGTAAAGGAGAAGGAACAAGCAACACTTATGGAATTCATCCCACTGAGTGTAGTTCCTCTCACAGCAGTTAGCACAGAAACTGTATCAACAACCACTACGGCAGAAGTTCCATCAGCCACCCCACTGACAGCTCTGGAAAACTTTGTAGAGATGGAAAAATAAATGGAGGAGATGACCCTACAAGTAACAGAGATCAATAGACTAAAAAAGGAGGTTTAGAATCTCCAGGAGCTTAAGTATTCCTACCAGAAAAACTACAACATTCAGAGATAAACATCAGAAAATCTCAAGAAGGAAACACAGCAGCTACAAAAGCAAACAATGGTGGGAAAAACACTAGTTGAAGACAAGGAGAACATTTGGATGGACATCTCCAAGTCCATAAATGAAATTTGGCCCATGGTTCAAATTATGTTTGAACAATAGGAACTAGTGTTGAGGAGCAGGCAGGCCATTGACAAGATAAAGGGAGAGTTGGGGGAAATTCCCACAGAAGCAAATGAAATCATTAGAATTCTAAATTCGAAGACCAAGGAAGAGATGGAAGAACTGAAGATTGAAGATAGGACGGAAACCATCCTCGAAGTCAAGAGGGTTCTAACTAAAAGAGGATTGATGTTGCAGCTGGAGGTGAAAGTCCAGAACATGGACATCGGAGTTCGGAGGTTCTTCAGGAAGATCGATACCTTGCAAAAGAAAGGTCTTCTTGGTTTACTGGTACTGAAATACAAGCCGATGACCCTCTCTGACTACAAGCAGAATATTGCCACAGTGGCCAAGGACAGTTCCAAGTTTTAAGGAATATGGAAACATAACAGCCAAAGCATTTCTAGAGACTTTGTAACTAGACCTCAACTTCCAGCATGAGATCAAATATATTTTCATCACCAAGCCAACGTTTTCTAAATATACAGAAATGGATGAAATCTACTGAATACTGCTCTAAGTCACCATTCCTAGTTAACAAATATGGGAGGAGTTGTGCACTTTGATCGAATGAGGGATGAGGTGTATAGTCCAACTCATCATGTAGAGAAATCAAAGTCACGTGAATGACTCACCAACGGCCTTCCCAAAAATCAGCATGAAAGATCCGACGGATCATCGTCAGTTCCTACATTTTTGTATCTTGTTATCTAGTTAGTTAGATCTAGAATCTTCCACATCCTGATCATAAATGACAGGGTCGTTTGTAATTTTGATTATAAATACTTCGAACTTGGAAGTATTGAGGGTTGATCTTTATGCCCAAGCAAGTCGTAAGCACTCTAATTTTTATCAGAGATCTACCAGTAATAAAAGGACATTTCACAGGATTCTCACGTGTTAGTTGTTGGTGATGTTTTCTCTCTCTATTGAATGGTTTTTCTTGTCTTCGTAATCATTTATGTTTTCTATATCTGATCGTTTAAAAGAAGTTAAAGTTGCAGAATTTATCTTTGTATACTCTGTCTCTGCCTTTTAAAGATCTAAATGTTTATCCTCTAATGTTATCATTAAGAAATTCTTATATGCTTCTTTATTATAATTGATTTTCTCATCTTTTCTACTATCCATCATTTGATTTCTAAAGGATCTAATAGTTGCATTATCCTGCCTTGGGAAAATACCTTATAAAATTTGTACGTCGATCTCAAACTTTATAGAATAGACCCCATATCCCAATGGATGCGTAAGTGACATTTCATCCCTGTTTATAAAATGAACAACACAATCTCATTTATTTAACTAGCCTGACATCCAAAATCTAAAACAAAGTTAAATCTCACAAAGAGATCCCTCTCTAAAACTGGAAGGGCTAGATCCCAGTTTCGAAGTGGTTGGATAAAGTTACCTCTAGTAAATGTGTTCTACCTAGCGACAGCCTCTGGGAATTTACAGAGCGATAACATCGTGGTGACCATACTAGGGAACTGAACAAACTTTATATATCCTACGATTTCTTATCCCTAAACAAAGAAAACTTTATTTCTGAATGAATTATAAAATCTAAACTTATATAGGGATAATGTTCAGAGGTTGTTAAATTTTGTATATATTAGTTAAAAGTTTCTAAAAAATAAAATTAAAATTAAAAATTATGGCTCCTAAAAGAGTTTTCACTATATCTCATCCAGACCCAGAACCTGCAATAGCACTAGACAATCCCAAAAATTAATCAAAAATAAAAACGCTACAGAGGGTTCTGGGAGTCATAGTCCACTTCATAGGTCCCCTTCTCTCCTAGAGAAGTTGGTTTCCCTTCAAGACCTCGAGTTTGACATATCTTTTGAACAAATCCTTTTTAGAACAAAGTCTGACAGCTTTGTAAGTGAAACAGTTTTAGATCAAACCATCCTTCAACCCAGGACCCCTGAAATAGTTTCTCCCAGAACTGACGTTGATCAACGATTTCTCCAGGAATTTGACAAGCTAGAAGATCTCGTTGCTAATATTGATCAAGCCTTAGACAAATCTCACTTTCAGCAGTCGATTGAACTTTCTTCCTTGACTATTACTTCAGCTTCTGTTAAACCTAAACCAGTTCATTCATCTCCTCCTAGACCTTCATCTTCCACAACATCTATCACCTCCCCTCCAATCAACAAGGTTGTTGTCCAGCCTCCTCCACCAATCATGGAAGCAAGATATGCTCCATTGGTGTTGGTTTCTCCTTTACATGCCATGCCTCAAGATTATCAAACCAGACTCCCTTAGTTTGATAGTATTGGTCGTCTGAATGCACAACAACATGTTGACAAAATGAACGATTATTTTATTTTGCAGGAAGTAGATGAAGTTGATGTGCAGATGAGACTATTTGCACAAAGCCTGACTGGAGAAGTCAAAAAGTGCTTCAAAACCTTACATGTTGCTTCCATAACTGACATTTCTACTTTTCATCGAAGTTTCCTTGACTGGTGGGAGGTGAAGAAAAATCCTCTTCAGATCTTGTCAGAATATGAGAATATCAGAAGGAACCAAGGAGAGACAGTGCAGGATTACTGCACCCGTTTCAATAATCTATATAATGGAATTCCAGCTAATATCAAACCACCTCAAGGTATGGCATTGATAAAATTCCCCTATGGATTTGACGTTGACATGTTGTATCATCTAAGGGAAAGAAACTCTGCTACTCTGGAAGACATGCAGAAAAGCGTCGTTAGTGTGGAAGCAAATATTTTAACCAGAAGAGACAGGAAGAGAACAGAAAGGAGGGTCGTGATAAAGAAAGGGCCTTCCACTTCCTCTTCAGATGCAAAACTATATTCTCTAGACAGAGCTATGGAGAGGCTTACTATAGCTGACAGAAATCCACCAGGGGAAAACCAAGCCACTCATCAGATTCGGAATCCAAACATCGGAAGAAATCCTCCCCAGATCAGGCAGAGAGATCTGAGGGATCAAAGAGAGCAGAGGGGGCCTGATCAGCTGATTATACCACCCCTCCAGGAAAATTATACTAATGAAGGTGAGGAGATAATCGAAGAATTGGATGATACTCATATAACGATGATGAATCCATTTTTCTTACTCAGGAAGAGCATGAGCTTTTCCTCCTATCACAAATAGAGGTAAATGAGGAAGCAAAGGAGACAGAACAGTAGGCCTTTGAAAATGCTATAATGGAGGTACACAGACAGTATAACCTAAGAAGCAAGAAAGAAAATGACAACCCTCCAAAAAAGGTTGTTGAAACAAAGAAGGATACTGAAAAAAAGAGAATAGTTGAAACCAAGAAAACCTCATAATCCTCTCCCAAGAAAGTCCCTGAGTGGAATAACGTTGAATCCCCTGCAAAACGAACTCCTGAAATTTTACAAAGAGAAAATCAGACCGAAGTTTCATCAACTAGTAAACATGGTTCTTTTGCCCATAGAACCCCGATGAATAAACAAGAAGTGGTGAGCTTAAGAAAAACTTCCACTATTTTCAGCCTTGCTGGGGAACTAGCTAAATTGAATATTCATATTCCCCTCTCCGAGCTGATGAGCAAGAAAATGCTTACAGGTCTCAATTGATTAAGGCTTTGAGCATCAAACCAGAGATAGGTATGAAGGCCCTGAATGGTGGATCTGCAAATCACTCAGACACAGGAAATCTTGTTGATGATCGACCAGAGCTCTTGTTTGGTCCTGAACTTGATGGTCAAACTGATAATGGGGTCGTGGCACCTTTTTACATCATCCTAAATATCCACAACTTGATATTACACAATGTTATGTTGGATTTGGGTGCCTATCACAACCTGATTCCCAAAGCTGTGATGGAAAAGTTGGGACTCGGGGACCCTACAAGGATTTTCATTCTTTTGACTCGAGGAAGTTCAAATACATAGGGATAATTAAGGATTTATGCACCACCCTAGCTCAAATCCCAGCAAAGAGTATGGTAATGGATATAGTAGTTGCAGAAATTTCGCCAAAATGCGGTATCTTACTGTCAAGATCATGGGGAGCTAAGATGAAAGGAACCCTTCAACTAGATATGTCTTACACCACCATCCCGGTATTCGGACAACAGAGGAGACTGTACAGAGAAACCCTGATGAAGTATATGGTCAGCAGTCAGGAAAAGCCACACAACTACCCACTATACTCTACACACTCTGATCTGGATTCTTTCATTCTTTACAATGATGGTGATTTGGAAGAACAAATTGCTCAGTTGGAAGACGATATGCATGATTCTAAAGAAGATAAAGCAATCACTGAGGCAAGAAATGTTGAAACTATGGAAAGCAATGAATTGCCAGCAGATTTTTCGAGCATGGATTTCGATGGTTCAGTGAGTAAAGAGGGAGCTGGAGATAGCGTTCAATTACATAATCATAGATCAAGGTATTCAGAGAGCCATTCTTACAAACTAAATTTCCAATGCACTAACAACGTAGCTGAGTACGAAGCTTTGATGCTCGGCCTGAAACTACTGAAGAAAATTGGTGCCAAATAGATTATGGTAAGGGGTGATTTTGAATTGATTATCAAGCAAATCAAAGGTGAGTATGCAGCTAAACATCCCAGACTTAGAACTTATAGGAATGTTGTTTTGGATGCTCTTCAATGTTTTACTGAAATCAATTTGCAGGTAATGCCCAGGGGACAAAACATATTAGCAGACGGATTGGCTACATCAGCAGCTACCTGCAAAATACCCTTTCTTCCCACTAGCAAATACACAGTGGAACTGAAGTGCATACCAATTGTTCCAGACAACATCAGGTACTGGCAGGTATTCAAGAATGACGATCAAATTGAAGACTTCCTATAGTGTAAGAATGAGTTCGAATGTACAAATATAGATTTAGAAAATGATGATGATGATGTAAATAAGACTTTTTCTGGAACTGGTAGTGTAAATAACGTAGATTCTGACAGTTTGAATGAAAATAAAGTAGATGCAGATGAATTGAATGAAAATGAGATAGATTCTGGTATTCTAAAGTTGAAAAATAATGTGTTACCTAGAGGTTTAGTTCTGCTGGAAGACTTTTAACGATGTAGCCAAAAAACCGAAAATTGAAGCTAGTGGTAAAGAGGTCAAAGAGTGCAACATAGGAACAGAAGAAAAATCCAAGATGATAAAAAAAAANTGAAAAAAAAAAAAAAAAAAAAATCTCTTCCCCCTGAGAAAAAACGCAAATACATTGAACTTTTAAGGAATATGTGGATGTTTTTTCCTGGGGTTATGAGGACTTAAAATCCTACGACACAAGTATCATACAGCATTGGATTCCCATAAAAGAAGAACACAAACCTTTCAGGCAGAAACTTAGGAGAATCAATCCCAAGTTTCTTCCCCTGATAGAGAAAGAAATCAAAAATATGTATGATGCAAAAATTATAGTCCCCTTGAGATTTTCCAAATAGGTTCTAACCTAGTTCCTACCAGGAAGAAAACTGACGAGATCATACTTTCCATAGATTTCATAAATCTGAATAAAGTCTCCCTCAAAGACAATTACCCTTTGCCCAAAATGGACCACATTTTGCAAAAGGTAGTTGGGGCCAGTAGGATATCCTTACTAGACGGTTTCTCGGGCTACAACCAAGTCCTTGCCCACCTAGAAGATCAAGAGAAGACATCATTTACCACACCCTGGGGAACCTTCTTGTATGTGAATATGCCCTTTGTCTTGACGAATGATGGTGCCACTTTTCAAAGGGAAATGGATATTGTTTTTTTGGAGGAACTTGAAAGATTTATAGCCATATACCTAGATGATGTGACTGTATACTCCCAATCTGATGAAGAACACTTGCAGCATCTCAGACGCGTTTTTGAGAAGTGCAGAAAATTCAGGATTTCATTAAACCCAAAGAAGTCTCTTTTCATTTTAGAGGAAGGAAAGTTGTTGGAACACATAATATCTAAATATGGAATTAAAATAGGTCCCATCAGGATAGAAGCCATTCATAAGGTAGAACACCCTAGGAACATCAAAGAGCTACAATCATTCATTGGTAAAATAAATTTCCTTAGAAGGTTCAAAGCCAACTTGGCCGAACTTCTTAGGAACATCACTAATATGTTGAAAAAAGACACAAAAATCAAATGGAGCGCTGAATCCAAACAGAGATTTGAGAAAGTGAAACATGCACTCACCCAAGCCCCAGTTCTGATCAGCCTACATTACACCAAAGAGGTTTATCTTTTCTCTTTTGCATCTGAACACACCATAGTAGCAGTGTTGTTGTAGAAAAACAGTGAAGGGTACGAACAACCCATAGCATTTTTCAGCAAAACTTTGAGAGACGTTGCGTTGAACTACAACATAATGGAGAAACAATCTTTTGACCTGGTAAAGGCCATAAAGGATTTTAGGGTCTATATTCTCCATTCTCACACAATTGTATATGTTCCAAACGCAGTGGTATAGGATATCCTGACTCAGGATAATCCAAATGGTAGGAGAGGAAAATGGATTGTGGTTATTCTGGAATATGACATTGAAATAAAACCTACTAAACTTATCAAAGGACGGGATTTGACTAAACTAATGGCTGAATCTAATTTCCATGCTCTAGATATTAATTATTTGGATGTAGTTGGAAAACAAGAAGAGCAGGCGACTCTAAATGTAAAGGAGGTATTCTTAAATTCTCCTTGGTATGCAGACCTCATTTTTGTACTTCATAACTTACAAGCTCCTCCTGGTTTAACTAAGACCAAAGCCATATTTATTAAACTGAAAGCACTGAAATTTTGTATTTTAGAAGGTAATATTTATTGGAAAGATCCTGGTGGTATTTTGCTTAATTTTCTGTTGAAAGACGAAGCTCACAAAGTTCTACAGGATTTCCTTGCAGGGGATTGTGGTGGGCATCTAAGTTGGAAGACCACAGCTAACACAATTCTAAGAGTTGGTTTCTGCTGGCCTACATTGTTTGTTGGTGTTCATCAAAAAGTTACTTCTTGTCATAAATGCCAGGTTTTTTAAGGTAAAAGGAAGTTGTTGCCTCTCCCCATGAAACCCATCTCAGTTGAAGCCCCTTTCCAACAATAGGGTTTAGACTTTATTGGATAAATACATTCGTCCTCCTCAGGTCAACACAAATGGATCCTCACAGCCACAGACTACTTCACCAAGTGGATCGAGGTTGTGCCATGCAGGCAAGCTACTAATTCTATTATCATTAAGTTTTTAGAAGCTAATATCTTGTCTCATTTTTTATGCCCACTAAAAATTATAACTCATAATGCAACAGCCTTCCGATCCAAAAATCTCATAGATTTTTGTAGCCAGTATCACATTACTCTGGGAAACTCCACAACTTATTACCCTCGGGGAAATGGGCTAGTTGATTCTTCCAACAAGACTCTGGTGAATATCGTTAAGAAGACTCTGCAAGAAAACAAGAAGTCATGGCATAATAAGTTGGTTTTCACACTCTGGGTTGACAGAATAAGAACCAAAAGATCAATTGGCATGTCTCAATACCAATTGGTGTATGGTACTGAAGCAGTTTTTCCCTTTTCCTTAGGAGTCCCTGTCATGGAATTATTGTAGGAATCACAAGAAGAGCCAAATGAAGTCCAAAGGAGGACAAATCGAATGATTCATTTAACATGGTCTAGAGAAGAGGTATACAACAAGACTCGGGTTGTCCAGGAGAACATCAAAAGGATTTTTGACTGAAGGACTAAAGAAGATGATTTTGAGTTAGGCAACCTGGTCCTGAAATGGGATTCTAGAAATGAGGACAAGGGTAAGCATGGAAATTTTTATAGCTTATGGAAGGGCCCTTACACCATTCATGCATTCAGAGGAAATAATGCATTTTTTCTAAAAAACATTGATGGAATAGACCTGCCAGGTGGACTGGTTAATGGCAGAATGTTGAAGCATTATTTTCCACCCCAATAGAGATCTCATGAATCCATATCCATTGTACATACCATTTCCCTTTTCATTCAATTTTTTGTGTAGGTCATATTGATCGGGTGATTGAAGCTCGCAAAGAAGGCCCTAAGCCACTGACCAATTGCACCAAGTTCTCAAAATAAAAACAAAAAATAGATAGCAGCAATAAAGCAAATGAGGAAACCTTTACAGACATCAGAAAGCAGGTTCTTGGCACTTCACAAGGAGAGTACCATCCCCAGGTGGAGCCACTTTTATAACCCTATAATTTATAGGATCATCTGGTGACTGGAAAAAGTTTTCACTATTGATGTATGTTGTCCTGCAAATAATATTTCATTCCTGCAAATTATTTTCAAAAAGAATGAAAACAAAGAAAAAAGAAAAGAAAAGAATAAAAGAGGGCACAAAAGAAATGGATAAAAGGCCCATGTAATAATAATGACTTGATCCATACAGTTTAAACATGGCCAAGTCCTTTTGAATTTATGTTGATAGGTTTAGTGAATAAGCCTGGTTAAACTGTTTAATGTTAACCAGGTAGTTAGGTTAGCTAGTGAATAAATTTGATCAAATTGTTTAAACTTGATCAAATAACCCCAGGGTACTATAATTTCTTAGCCCAACAGTCTAATCTGGGATAAATGTGTAGGTAGGTAGGTTAGGACATAGGCTAGCCAGTTTTTCCTTCAATAAACATGCTTGATGTTCAAAGAAAATTCATGATGTTGATGTTGAGTTGTGTTTCCTAACCCCATGGTGACAAAAAGTAAAAGGAAGCAGCAAAAACCCACAAAGAGAATGTTATCCTATGCTTCGCTGCACATTCTTGATTCGCGCCCAGAGATTAAAGAGTGCCCAGAAATCTACGGTTGATCTAATGGCCCGTAGATCAACGGTGGAAAATAGATCCCAGACACCCCCCCCCCCAAACCGTTCTACCTTTAACGGGAGGGGGCGGTCTGATGTGTAGAATGAAGAACATGCTTAGATTGATGGTTGAGTTACTAGCGCCTAGATCTACAGCTGAGATGAAATCCCGGACCCCCCAACTATTATGTATTTAACAGTAGGGAGGGTGTCCGATATGAATTTTAATAAGTGCGCATGGATCTACGGTCAATCAGACAGCGCACAAAACGACGGTTGATAAGAAATTATGGATCCCCCTGACTATTCTGTCTTTAAAGGTGGGGGGGTTCATTGTGGGCGGTTTTCCTAGTGGGCCCCATTCCAACCTATCTTCAACCCATTACTTCAGACCCCCTCCACTATAAACCACTTACTACCATACCCCCCCTCTGACATACTGCCTTACCAGCATTCCTATACGACCGTCGCCTCATGACGTCACATCCCACTATCTCCACTTTTAAGTCATGTCTCATTACTCTACCAGTGTATGTCCCCCTTCACCTGTCGCATGTCATATCCTTTTTGCCTATCCTCCAATTACCACTCTCCACATCATCCTGATACACCCGTCCTTCACTTGCCACCTCACACCTCAAATGATATGTTGGCCATTTATTATAGGCTAAGATATCTGTTAGTTTGTTGACCTATTCACCACGCCCAACAGATACCCGTTCACTCAAAATTAGCCCTGTTTCTGCCATTTGTGCACTGCTCATACTTTTCTCACACCAAAAACTCATTCTCGTCACCTTTTCAGTCAACGAACCAGCCATACCCACTTCCTACTAATGCTTTTGTTTCTGTTTGCAGGTACCTGTTGAATTGATGGCGCCAAAATCTAAAAGATCATAAGTCAAGGAAAATCCATTCCTTCCACCTCCTGTAAATCTAGACCAGATCCCGCTAGCTGACAAAGATTACCTGATCTCAGAGACCATGTGAAAATTCAATTTCGCCGAATTGCAGGCATGGTTTAAAGATATATTCGTGGATCAAAGCGATGAGATTGGGCTCTGGGAGTCCAATCTACCTCTATATCTCTTCCCCCAAATCCACCATTTTCTCGAGTTCGCCCTCAAATGCCAGGTTCATTACCTCCCTGATCAGAGAGCCATAGTTTCATCATCCGGAGAAACTCTTTTCTCTATCACACCCGAGGCCATTGATCAAATGATGCAAATATCTAGAGTTGAATCTCATTCTCCCCTCACCATTGAAGTTCTAACAGAGATGTACCAAAATCTATCTTTTCCCCAGAGGGCGGATATTTTTGAGCTTTTTCTCCCAGAGGATGCCCAATTCCCCAAGAAAAATCCCCCTTACCACTCCTTCATGTTTTCAAAAAAGGGTAACCAAATTATTTCATCGCTATGTTGTCTGCTTGGCTATTTCTCAGACGAATGGGTGGATGAACCCATTTTGGGTTTTCTATCCATTTTCTCTGCTGAAGAAAAAGCCACCATCCAGTTCGACTACAACAATTTTCTGGCCGAGAACATACATGAACAACTCTTTAAATTCTCCACAAAGGGCATGTTCTGGTATTATTCAATATTGGCTTACATGTTCACCTTCTTTCAAGAAGATACGCTCTCTTTCCCAATGCAGAAAATGGACCAGGATGGCAAACCACGGGCTCTAACCTCTTGGACCTCGATGCTCAGAAGAAACTCAACAGAGTTTAATTTCAAACAGTTTATTGAGCAGTTTTACCATCCAGTGGTGAGCATGCTCAGTGGTAGACCTGAGCTAGGGATAAATGAAGAGATCCAGAGAATCTTACACCTCTCGGACCTCGCCAAGTTTGGGGATTGGTACCTGTATCAAAATCACACAGAAATCAGAATATATGTGTGTGAGTTAGCTCCATACAAACTTCCCAAGTACTTTCCTTTTAGGATATTTTCCCTGGAGTATATTAGACAAATGATCAATTCATATGATATACATTTTGTATCTCTGAAGAAGAAACAACAACTGAGAATCAAAGGGAAGATAGGACCCTTTATCTGCAACACTCAAGTTGTTGGGGAAGAGGTAGACAAATTATTAAAGGAAAAGAAATTTAGTACCAGTTTCACTTGGCGCTATGATCCATGTGGGATCATTACAGAGATGTGAGCAAAGAACAAAAGTTCCTCGTATGCTCATACGCTCAAACCAGAAATTGAGAAATTTGTGAACCAGACAGAGTTGGAGGTGAACACTCTGGAAGAAACTGAACAGCAGTCTCATCTAACCATAATTTCACAAACAGCCACTCCACAAGTACCAAAGGAGAAAATACCCAGGAAGGATGTCTCTCCTTCAGTCATTGAAGTATCAGCAGAGGATTTCCAAGTGTACAAGAAAAGGCCTAAAGCTACTCACACTACTGACAGAACTAGAGAGGAAGAGACCCACTCTACCATTGTAGCTGAAGGGGATCATTCATCACCTTTCTCAAGCAGTCATCAGATGATCACCCAACCTCCATCGGGATCTGTAAAACTGGGCATTTTAGAAAAATATGATTTGATTAAAAAGAAAAACCAGATGCTGACCAGCAGCAGTTATGCTCAGTTTTGGAAGTAAACGTCCACAGCACAGCACAAATTCTTGTCATATTTTGATACAGAGAAGGGGAGAATGCACATGGCATTTTTGCAGGCACAAGTGCCCCATCCAAAATAAATCATTGATTATAAGAGGGCTACATTGGAGTTTAACACTAGAGATGTACATCTAGCTGATCAGATGGATATACACATGCAGACTAGAGAAATGATTTTCTCAACATTAGCCAATGATTCCACTTCTGCTGCCAAATTACAGGTTTCTCTGAACAATGTTCAGACCCAATTAAAGTTGGAGAAAATATCATCCTTTGCAAAGGATAATAGGATTAAGTCCTTAGAAGAATTGGTGCTCAAAATTGGGTATGACCCCTCAAATGTGAAAGTAGTTGAGGAGTTTCTCAAGAAAAATAATGATGACATAGCATCTCTGAGGAATCAACTGAAATTGGCAGCTACAGAAGATTCACAGGCCAAAGAGATAGCTGAGACAGAAGGGGCGAAGGTGGAATTGCTAAAGCTTATCATGGAACAAAATGCACAAATAAAAGAGATGGAAGCAGAGAACAAGCAACACCTATGGAAGTCATCCCACTGAGTGAAGTTCCTCTCACAAGAGTTAGCACAGCAACTGTATCAACAACCACTACGATAGAACTTCCATCAGCCACCCCACTGATAGCTCTGGAAAAATCTGTAGAGCTAGCAAAATCAATGGAGGAGATGACCCTACAAAAAATAGAGATCAAGAGACTGAAAAAGGAGGTTGATAATCTCTAGGAGCTTAAGTCTTCCTACTAGACAAACTACAACATTGAGAGGCAAACATAAATGAGATTCCATAAATGAAATTTTTCCCATGGTTCAAATTATGTTTGAACAACAGGAACAAGTGTTGAGGAGCAGGCAGGCCATTGACAAGATAAAGGGAGAGCTGGGGGAAATGCCCACAAAAGCAAATGAAATAATTAGATTTCTAAATTCAAAGACCAGGGAAGAGCTGGAAGACCTGAAGATTGAAGATAGGACAGAAACCATCCTTGAATTCAAGAGGTTTCTGACTAAAAGAGGATTGATGTTGCAGCTGGAGGAGAAAGTCCAGAACATGGACATCGGAGTTCAGAGGTTCTTCAGCAAGATCAGTGCATTTCAAAAGAAAGGTCTTCCTGGTTTACTGGTACTGATTGAAAATCTGATGACCCTCTCTGACTACAAGCAGAAGATTGCCACGGTGGCCAAGGATAGTTCCAAGTTTTTAGGAATACACGACAGCATAACAGGCAAAGAATTTCTAGAGACTTTGCAGCTCGACCTCAACATCCAACACGAGATCAAATATATTTTCATCACCAAGCCGACGTTTTCTAAATATACAGAAATGGATGAAATCTACCGAAGATTGCTCAAAGTCACCATTCCCAGTCAGCAAAGATGGGAGGAGCTATGCGCTTTGATCGAATGAGGGATGAGGTGTACAATCCAACTCAAGATGCAGAGCAATCAAAGTCACGTGAATGACTCACCAACAGCCTTCCCCAAAATCAGCATGAAAGATATGACAGATCATCATCAGTCCCTACATTTTTGTATCTTGTTATCTAGTTAGTTAGATCTAGAATCTCCCACGTCCTGATAATAAATGAAAGGGTCGTTTGTAATTTTTATTATAAATACTTCAAACTTGAAAGTATTGAGGGTTGATCTTTACGCCCAAGCAAGCCATAAGCATCGTAATTTTTATCAGAGATCTACCAATAATAAAAGGACATTTCACAGGATTCTCGCATGTTAGTTGTTGGTGATGTTTTTTCTCTCTGTTGAATGGTTTTTCTTGTCTTCGTAATCATTTATGTTTTCTATATATGATCATTTAAAAGAATTTAAATTTGCAAAATTTATCTTTGTATACTCTTTCTCTCTGGCTTTTAAAGATCTAAATGTTTATCCTCTGATTTTATGAGAAAGAAATTCTTAAATGCTTCTTGATTATAATTGATTTTCTCATCTTTTATGCTATCCATCATTTGATTTCTAAAGGATCTAACAGTTACATTATCCTACCCTATGAAAATACCTTATAAAATTTGTACGTCGATCTCAAGCTTTATAGAACAGACCCCATAGCCCAATGGATGCGTAAGCGACATTTCAGCCCTTTTTATAAAACAAACAACACAGTCTCATTTATTTAACTGGCCTAACATCCAAAATCTAAAACAAAGTTAAATCTCACAGAGAGATCCCTCTCTGAAAATGGAAGGGCTAGATCCCAGTTTCGAAGTGGTTTGATAAAGTTACCTCTAGTAAATTTCTTCTACCTAGCAACAACCTCTGGGAATTTACAAAGCGATAACATAGTGGCTACCATACTGGGGAACTGAACAAACTTTATGTATCCTATGATTTCTTTTCCCTAGACAAAGAAAACTTTATTTCTAAACGAATTATAAAATCTAAACTTATATAGAGATAATGTTCAGAGGTTGTTAAAGTTTGTATATATTAGTTAAAAAATTTTGAAAATTAAAATTAAAATTAAAAAATTTGGCTCCTAAAAGAGTTTTCTCTAGATCTCATCCAGACCCAGAACCTGCAATAGCAATAGACAATCCTGAAAAATTACTCAGAAATGTTGCAGAGGGTTTTGGGAGTCATAGTCCACTTCATAGGTCCCCTTCTCTCCCAGAGAAGTTGGTTGCCCTTCAGGACCTCGAGTTTGACATATATTTTGAACAAATCCTTTTTAGAACAAAATCTGACAGCTTTGTAAGTGAAACAGTTTTAGATCAAACCATCTTTCAACCCAGGACCCATGAAATACTTTCTCCCAGAGCTGACGTTGATCAACGATTTCTCCAGGAATTTGACAAGCTAGAAGATCTAGTTGGGAATCTTGATCAATTCTTAGACAAATCTCACTTTCAGCACTCGGTCAAACTTTATGCCTTCGCTATTGTTGCAGCTTCTATTAAACCTAAACCAGTTCATTCATCTCCTCCCATCCCTTCATCTTCCACAGCTTTTGTCACCTCCCCTCCAATCACATAGGTTTTTGTTCAGCCTCCTCCACCAATCATGGAAGCAAGATATGCTCCATTGGTGTTGGTTTCTCCTTTACATGTCATGCCTCAATATTATCAAACCAGACTCCCTCATTTTGATAGTACTGGTCCTCTGAATGCACAACAACATGTTGACAAAATGAACTATTATTTTGATTTGCAGGAAATAGATGAAGTTGATGTGCAAATGAGACTATTTGCACAGAGTCTGACTAGAGAAGTCAAAAAGTGGTTCAAAACCTTACATGTTGCTTCCATAACTGACATTGTTTCTTTTCATCGAAGTTTCCTTGATAGGTGGGAGGTGAAGAAAAGTCCTCTTTATATCTTGTTAGAATATAAGAATATCAGAAGGAACCAAGGAGAGGCAGTGCATGATTACTGCACCCGTTTCAATAATCTATACAATGTAATTCCAGCTGATATCAAACCACCTCAAGGTCTGGAATTGATAAAATTCCCAGATGGATTCGACGTTGACATGTTGTATTAGCTAAGGGAAAGAAACTCTGCTACTCTGGAAGACATGCAAAAAAGCGTCGTTAGTGTGGAAGCAAATATTTTAGCCAGAAGAGCCAGGCATAGAATAGAAAGGAGGGTCACGATTAAGGAAGGGCCTTCCACTTCCTCTTCAGACGCAAACGTAAATTATCTAGCCAGATCTATGGAGAGAATGAAGGAGAGGCTTACTATAGCTGACAAAAATCCACCCAGGGAAAACCAAGCCGCTCCTCAGATTCGGAATTCGAACTTCAGAAGAAATCCTCCCCAGATTAGGCAGAGAGATCTGAGGGATCAAAGAGAGCAGAGGGGGCCTGATCAGCAGATTAGACCACCCCTCCAGGAAAATTATGCTGATAAAGGTGAGGAGATAATCGAATAATTGGATGATGCTCATATAAACCTCATGGGCGTTCACGATGATGAATCCATTTTTCTTACTCAGGAAGAGCATGATCTTTTCCTCCTGTCACAAACAGAGGTAAATGAGGAAGCAGAGGAGATAGAACAGGAGGCCTTTGAAAAATCTATAATGGAGGTACACAGATAGTATAACCTGAGAAGAAAGAAAGCAAATGACAACCCTCCAAAGAAGGCTGTCGAAACAAAGAAGGCTATGGAAATAAAGAGAATAGTCGAAACTAAGAAAACCTCATAATCCTCTCCCAAGAAAGTCCTTGAGTGGAATAATGTTGAATCCCCTGCAAAAAGAACTCCCAAAATTTTACAAAGATCAAATCAGACTAAAGTTTCATCAATTGGTCAACCAAGTGCTCATGCTGGTAGAACCCCGATGGATAAACCAGAAGTGTTGAGCTTAAGAAAAACTTCCACTACTTTCAGCCTCGAAGGGGAACTAGCTAAATTGAAGATTATCATTCCCCTCTCCAAGATGATGAGCAAGAATGCTTATGGGTCGCAAGTGATTAAGGCTTTGAGCATCGAACCAAAGATAGGTACGAAGGCCCTGAATATTGGATCTGCAAATCACTCAGACACGGTAAATCTTGTTGATGACCGAATAGAGCTCATGTTTGGTCCTAAAGTTGATGGTCAAACTGATAATGGTGTCATGGCACCCTTTTACATCAGCCTAAATATCCACGACTTGATATTACACAATGTTATGTTGGATTCGAGTGCCTCTCACAACCTGATGCCCAAAGCTGTGATGGAAAAGTTGGGACTCGAGGTCACCAGACCCTACAATGATTTGCATTCTTTTGACTCGAGCAAGGTCAAATGCATAGGGATAATTAAGGATTTATGCATCACCCTATCTCAAATCCCAACAAAGAGTATGGTAATGGATATAGTAGTTGCAGACATTCCCCCAAAATACGGTATGTTACTGTCAAGATCATGGGGAGCTAAGATGAAAGGAACCCTATAGATAGATATGTCTTACACCACCATCCCAGTATTAAGACAACATAGGAGACTATACAGAGAAACTGTGATCAAGTATATGCTCAGCAGTCAGGAAATGCCACACAACTACCCACTATACTCTTCACACTCTGATCTGGATTCTTTCATTCTTTACAATGATGGTGATTTGGAAGAACAAATCGCTCAGCTAGAAGACGATACGCATGATTCGAAAGAAGATAAAGCAATCACTGAGGCAAGAAATGTTGAAACTGTGGAAAGCGAGGAATTGCCAGCATATTTTTCGAGCATGGATTTTGATGGTGCAGTGAGTAAAGAGGGAGTTGAAGCTAGAGTTTGGTTACATAATCACAGATTAAGGTATTCAGAGAGCCATTCTTACAAACTGAATTTCCAATGCACTAACAACATAGCTGAGTACGAAGCTTTGATGCTCGTCCTGAAACTACTGAAGAAAGTTGGTGACAAACATATTATGGTAAGGGGTGATAATGAACTGATTATCAAGCAAATCAAAGCTAAGAATTGAGCTAAACATCCCAGACTTACAGCTTATAGGAATGTTGTTTTGGATTCCCTTCAATGTTTTACTAAAATCGATTTGTAGGTAATGCCCAGGGGACAAAACATATTAGCAGACAGGTTGGCTACATCGGTAGCTACCTGCAAAATACCCTTCTTTCCCACTCGCAAATACATGGTGGAAGTGAAGTGCAGACCAGCAGTTCCAAACAACATTAGGTACTGGCAGGTATTCGGGAATGACAATCAAATTGAATACTTCCTACAGTGTAAGAATGAGTTCGAATGTACAAATATAGATTTAGAAAATGATGATGATGATGTAAATAAGTCCTTTTCTAGAACTGGTAGTGTAAATAACATAGATTCTGAAGGTTTGAATGAAAATAAAGTAGATGCAGATGAATTGAATGAAAATGAGATAGATTCTGGTATTCTACAGTTGAAAAATAATGTGTTACCTAGAGGTTTAGTTCCGTTGGAAGACTTGTTCAATTTTAACGATGTATCCAAAAAAATGAAAATTGAAGCTAGTGGTAAAGAGGTCGAAGAGTGAAACATAGGAACAGAAGAAAAACCCAAGATGATAAAACTTTCTAAATCTCTGCCCCCTAAGAAAAAACACAAATACATTGAACTTTTTAAGGAATATGTAGATGTTTTTGCCTGGAGTTATGAGGACATAAAATCCTATGACACAAGTATCATACAACATCGGATTCCCATAAAAGAAGAACACAAACCTTTCAGGAAGAAACTTAGGAGAATCAATCCCAAGTTGTTTCCCATGATAGAGAAAGAAATCAAAAATATGTATGATGCAAAAATTATAGTCCCCTTGAGATTTTCCAAATGGGTTTCTAACCTAGTTTTGACCAAGAAGAAAACTGGCGAGATCAGACTTGGCATAGATTTCAGAAATCTGAACAAAGTCTTCTTCAAAGACAATTACCCTTTGCCCAAAATGGACCACATTTTGCAAAGGTAGTTGGGGCCAGTAGGATCTCATTACTAGACGGTTTCTCAGGCTACAACCAAGTTCTTGTCCACCCAAAAGATCAAGAGAAGACGGCATTTACCACACCATAGGGAACCTTCATGTATGTGAAGATGCCCTTTGGCTTGATGAATGTTGGTGCCACTTTTCAAAGGGAAATGGATATTTATTGTGTGGAGGAACTTGGAATATTTATAGTCATATACCTGGATGATGTGAATGTATACTACCAATCTGACGAAGAACACTTGCAGCATCTCAGACGCGTTTTTGAGAAGTGCATAAAATTCAGGATTTCATTAAACCTAAAGAAGTCTCCTTTTGGTTTAGAGGAAGGAAATATTTTGGGACACATAATATCTAAAGATGGAATTAAAATAGATCCCAGCAGGATAGAAGCCATCCAGAAGGTGGAACACCCTAGGAACATCAAATAGATACAATCATTCATCAGCAAAATAAATTTCCTTAGAAGGTTCATACCCAACTTGGCCGAACTTCTTAGGAACATCACTAATATGTTGAAAAAAGACACAAAAATCAAATGGAACGTTGAATCCAAACAGTCATTTGAGAAGGTGAAACATGCACTCACCCAAGCCCCAGTTCTGATCAGCCCAAATTACACCAAAGACTTTTCTCTTTTCTCTTTTGCATCTGAACACACCATAGCAGCAGTGTTGTTGTAGAAAAACAATGAAGGGTACGAACAACCCATAGCATTTTTCAGAAAATCTTTGAGAGACATTGCGTTGAACTACAACGTAATGGAGAAACAATATTTTGCCCTGGTAAAGGCCATAAAGGATTTCAAAGTCCATATTCTCCATTCTCACACAAATGCATACGTTTTGAATGCAGTGGCAAAGGATATCCTGACTCGGGATAATCCAGATGGTAGGAGAGGAAAATGGATTGTGGTTATTTTGGAATATGACATTTAAATAAAACCTATTAAACTGATCAAAGGACAGGGTTTGGACAAACTAATGGTTGAATCTAATTTTCATGCTCTAGATGTTAATCTTTTGGCTGCATTTGATGAACAGGAAGAGCAGGCGACTCAAAATGTAAAGGAGGTATTCTTAAATTCTCCTTGGTACGCAGACCTCATTTTTGTACATCATAACTTACAAGCTCCTCCTAGTTTAACTAAGACCAAAGCCAGATTTATTAAACTCAAAGCATTGAAATTTTGTATCTTAGAAGGTAATCTTTATTGGAAAGATCCTGGTGGTATTTTTCCTAATTGCCTATTGAAAGACGAAGTTGACAAAGTTCTGCAGGATTTCCATGCAGGGGACTGTGGTGGGCATCTAAGTTGGAAGACCACAACTAACAAGATTCTGAGAGTTGGTTTCTACTGGCCTACATTGTTTGTTAATGTTCATCAAAAAGTTACTTCTTGTCATAAATGTCAGGTTTTCGAAGGTAAAAGGAAGTTGTTGCCTCTCCCCATGAAACCCATCTCAATTGAATCCCCTTTCTAGCAATGGGGTTTAGACTTTATTGGAGAAAATATATCCGTCCTCCTTAGGTCAACACAAATGGATCCTCACAGCCACAGACTACTTCACCAAGTGGATCGAGGTTGTGCCATGCAGGCAAGCTACTGACTCTATTAACATTAAGTTTTTAGAAGATAATATCTTGTCTCATTTTGGATGCCCCGGAAAAATTATAACTGATAATGTAGCATCCTTCTGATCCAAAAATCTCATAGAGTTTTTTAGCCAGTATCACATTACTCTAGGACACTCCACATCTTATTTCCCTCAGGGAAATGGGCTAGCTGAGTCCTCCAACAAGACTCTGGCAAATATCATTCAGAAGACTCTACAGGAAAAGAAGAAGTCTTGGAATAATAAGCTGGTTTTCACACTCTGGGATGACAGAATAAGCACCAAAAGATCAATTGGCTTGTCTCCATACCAATTGGTGTATGGTACTGAAGTAGTTTTTCCCCTTTCCTTAGGAGTCCCTGTCATGAAATTATTGCAGGAAGTGCAAGAAGAGCCAAATGAAGTCCAAAGGAGGATAAATCAAATGATTCATTTAACGCAGTCCAGAGAAGAGGTATACAACAAGACTCAGGTTGTCCAGGAGAACATCAAAAGGATTTCTGACAGAAGGACTAAAGAAGATGATTTTGAGTTAGGAAACCTGGTGCTAAAATGCGATTCTAGAAATGAGGACAAGGGTAACCATGGAAAATTTGATAGCTTATGGAAGGGCCCTTACACCATTCAGGCATTCAAAGGAAATAACGTATTTTTTCTAAAAAACATTGATGGAACAGACCTACCAGGTAGACTGGTTAATGGGAAAATGTTGAAGCATTATTTTCCACCTCAATAGACATCTCATGAATCCATATCCATTGTACATACCATTTCCCTTTTCATTCAAGTTTTTGTGTAGGTGATATTGATCGAGTGGTTGAAGCCCGCAGAGAAGGCCCTAAGCCACTGACCAATGCCACCAAGTTCCCAAAATAAAAACAAAAAACAGATAGAAGCAATAAAGCAATTGAGGAAACCTTTACAGACATCAGAAAGCAGGTTCTTGGCACTTCATAAGAAGAGTACCATCCCCAGGTAGAGCCATTGTTATAACCCTATAATTTATAGGATCATCTAGTGAGTGGAAAAAAAATTCACTATTGATGTATGTTGTCTTGCAAATAATATTTCATTCCTGCAAATTATTTTCAAAAAGAAAGAAAAGAAATGAAAAGAAACAAAAAAGAAAACAAAAGAAAGAAAAAGAAAGAAAAAGAAAAGAAAAGAATAAAAGAGGGCACAAAAGAAATGGATAAAATCCCGATGCAATAATAATGACTTGATCCATACAGTTTAAACATGGCCAAGTCCTTTTGAATTTATGTTCATAGGTTTAGTGAATAAGCCTGACTAAACTATTTAATCTTAATCAGGTAGTTAGGTTAGCTAGTGAATAAATTTGATCAAATTGTTTAAACTTGATCAAATAGCCCCAGGGTAGAGTAATTTCTTAGCCCAACAGTCTAATCTGGGCTAAATGTGTGGGTAGGTAGGTTAGGACATAGGCTAGCCATTTTTTCCTTCAATAAACATGCTTGATGTTCAAATAAAATTCATGATGTTGATGTTGAGTTGTGTTTCCTAACCCCATGGTGACAAAAAGTAAAAGGAAGCAGCAAAAACCCATAAAGACAACGCTATCCTAAGTTTCGCTGCACATTCTTGATTCGTGCCCAGAGAGTAAAGACTGCCCAGAAATCTATGGTTGATCTAATGGCACATATATCAACGGTGGACAGCAGATCCCGGACCCCCCCCGACCATTCTACCTTTAACGGGAGGGGGGGGTCCGATGTGAAGAATAAAGAATGTGCTTAGATCGACGGTTGATTTATTGGCGCCTAGATCTATGGCTGAGATGAAATCTCAAACCCCCCCCCGCGACTATTCTATCTTTAACGGTAGGGGGGGGATCCGATATGAATATTAATAAATGTGCATGGATCTACAGTCAATCAAACAGCGCACAAATCTACGGTTGATAAGAAATTTTGGATCCCCCCGACTATTATGTCTTTAACGGTGGAGGAGGGGAGGGGGGGAGGGGGGGTCCGATGTGGGCGGTTTCCCCAGTGGGCCCCATTCCAACATGTCGTCAACCCATTACTTCGAACCCCCTCCGCTATAAACCACTTACTGCCATACCCCCCCTCTGACATACTACCATACCGACCTTCCTATACCACCATCGCCTCATGATGTCACATCCCACTATCTTCTCTTTTAAGTCTCATCCCATTACCCTACCATTGTATGTCCCCCTTCACCTGTCGCATGTCATATCATTTTTGCCTATCCTCCAATTACCGCTCTCCACATCATCCTGGTACACCCGTCACCTGTCCTTCATTTTCCACCTCACACCTCAAATGATCCATTGGCCATTTATTACAGACTAAGATATCTGTTATTTTGTTAACCTATTCCCCATGCCCAACGGAAACCCATTCAGTCAAAATTATCCATGTTTCCACCATTTGTGCACTGCTCATACTTTCTGCACACCAGAAACTCATTCTCCTCACCTTTCCAGTCAACGACCCAGCAATAGCCACTGCCTACTAATGCTTTTGTTTTAGTTTGCAGGTACCTGTTGAATCGATGGTGCTGAAATCTAAAAGGTCAAAAGTCGAGGAAAATCCATTCCTTCCACTTCCTGTCGATCTTGACCAGATCCCGCTAGTTGACAAAGATTACCTAATCTCAGAGACCAGGTGGGAATTCGATTTCGTCGAATTGCAGGCATGGTTTAAAGATACATTCGTGGATCAAAGCGATGAGATTGGGCTCTGGAAGTCTAATCTCCCTCTGTATCTCTTCCCCAAAATCCACCATTTTCCCAAGTTCGCCCTCAAATGTCAGGCTCATTACCTCCCCAATCAGAGAGCCATAGTTTCATCGTCCGGAGAAAATATTTTCTCTATCACACCTGAGGCCATTGATCAAATGATGCAGATATATAGAGTCGAATCCCACTCTCCCCTCACCATTGAAGTTCTAACAGAGATGTACCAAAATCTGTCTTTTCCCTAGAGGGTGCATATTTTTGAGATTTTTCTCCCACAGGATGCCCAATTCCCCAAGAAAAATCCCCCTTACCACTCCTCCATGTTTTCAGAAAAGGGCAACCAAATTATTTCATCTCTATGTTGTTTGCTCGACTATTTCTCAGACGAATGGGTGGATGAACCCATTTTGGGTTTTCTATCCATTTTCTCTGTTGAAGAAAAAGCCACCATCCAGATCGACTACAGCACTTTCATGGCCGAGAACATACATGAACAACTCTTTAAATTATCCACAGAGGGCATGTTCTGGTATTCTTCAATATTGGCTTACATGTTCACCTTATTTCAAGCAGATAGGCTCTCTTTCCCAATGCAGGACTGGAGAGGAAGAGACCCACTCTACCACTGTAGTTGAAGCATAGAATTCATCACCTTTCTCAAGTAATCATCAGATGATGTCTAATTCTTCCTCAAAGAAGCAGACCGATACCACTGTGATCACCCAACCTCCACCAGGATCTATAAAACTGGGCATTTTAGAAAAATATGATTTGATTAAGAAGAAAAACCAGATGCTGACCAGCAGCACCTATGCTCAGTTCTGGAAGCAAACATCCACAGCACAGCACATATTGTTATCATCTTTTGATACAGAGAAGGGAAGAATGCACATGGCATTTTTGCAGGCACAAGTGCCCCATCCAAAAGAAATCATTAATTACAAGAGGGCTACATTGGAGATTAACGCCAGAGATGTACATCCAGCTGATCAGATGGATCTACATAGGCAGACTGGAGAAATGATTTTCTCAACATTAGCCAATGCTTCCACTTCTACTGCCAAATTATAGGTTTCTATGAACAATGTTCAGACCCAATTAAAGCTGGAGAAAATATCATCCTTTGCAAAGGATAATAGGATTAAGTCTTTAGGAGAATTGGTGCTCAAAATTGGGTATGACCCCTCAAATCTGAAAGCAATTGAGAAGTTGCTCAAGAAAAAGAATGTTGACATAGCATCTCTGAGGAAGCAACTAGAATTTCCAGCTACAGAAGACTCACGGGCCAAAGAGATAGCTGAGACAGAAGGGGAGAAGGAATAATTTCTAAAGCTTATCATGGAACAAAATGCACAAATAAAAGAGATGGAAGCAGAGCCAGAATGGTTAGTAAAGGAGAAGGAACAAGTAACACCTATGGAATTCATCCCACTGAGTGCAGTTCCTCTCACAGGAGTTAGCACAGCAACTGTATCAACAACCACTACGGCAGAAGTTCCATCAGCCACCCCACTGACAGCTCTGGAAAAATTTGCAGTGCTAGCAAAATCAATGGAGGAGATGACCCTACAAGGAACAGAGATCAATAGACTAAAAAAGGAGGTTGCTAATCTCCAGGAGCTTAAGTCTTCCTACCAGAAAAAATACAACATTGAGAGGCAAACATCAGAAAAGCTCAAGCAGGAAATACAACAGCTGCAAAAGTAAACAGTGGCAGGCAAAACACTAGTTGAAGCCAAGGAGAACATTTGGATGGACAGCTCCAAGGCCATAAATGAAATTTGCCCCATGGTTCAAATTATGTTTGAACAACATGAATTAGTTTTGAGGAGTAGGCAGACCATTGACAAGATAAAGGGAGAGCTAGGGGAAATTCCCACAGAAGCAAATGAAATCATTAGATTTCTAAATTCGAAGACCAGGGAAGAGTTGGAAGACTTGAAGATTGAAGATAGGACGAAAATCATTCTCGAAGTCAAGAGGTTTCTAACTAAAAGAGGATTAATGTTGCAACTGGAGGATAAATTCCATCACATGGACATCGAATTTCAGAGGTTCTTCAGCAAGATCGATGTCTTGCAAAAGAAAGTTTGATGCAGGAGCATCGCCAACATCAAACGAGCCAGTGCGGAAAACAAAGGACAGCTGGACAAACCCAGCCAATTTTTCAAATTTTCCCTTGAAGTTGATGCACCAAATATAAATGAGATCATTTAATGAAGGCACCTTGGTATAATGTAATCAGACCTTGAGCGCCCCGCTCTCGTCTAAAGTAGATAGAGGCATTTATGTTGAGATGAAATAGGTAGATAGAATTTAATATTAGATTAGATAGTTTTAGAAAGAAAGAGGGAAACGGGATATAGACACCCTCATTGTGCATTGTAACATAATCCTGAGCATTGAGAAGAGAAGC
Organism: Picea sitchensis; assembly: GCA_010110895.2. Classification (NCBI taxonomy): domain Eukaryota; kingdom Viridiplantae; phylum Streptophyta; class Pinopsida; order Pinales; family Pinaceae; genus Picea; species Picea sitchensis. The sequence goes on along the minus strand of SNQJ01S0024782.1, from coordinate 13,394 downwards.
AGAGAGCTGTGGAAGAACACCCATGTATAGAGCTTGAATTAATAGAAGAATTTAATTCAAATCCATGGTTTTGTGTTTGTTCTCTGTGTATGTATGTTGAATTCTATGCTCATGAGTATTTACTTCCTGTTATGCATTTTCTTTACATGCTATGTATGAATGATTTCTTGCGGAGTGTTTGAAATCTGAGAAAGGAAGTAGAAGAAATGAGTTTCAATTGTTTCTCTATCTGAGTAAGGATTCCTGCAAGGAGTGCAGTTGAAGTCGTCCGCAAGGAGTGCGTTGACAGAAGGCTTAGATAGTTTAACTCTTGTTCTCGTTCACCCATAAGTGAAATTGGGTTATAGGAGCCTTGCAAGGAGTGCGCAGGCTAAGGAAAGTCTCAGTTGTGAATCTGAGCGAAGCATTGAAGGACTGTTGTTGCAAGTGTGCACAGAGTCGAAAAAACTCAACACTTGGAAGTGTTCGAGGATTGCCACAAGGAGTGCGTGCAAGGGTCTTCTCGAAGACTCAGAATTGTGTGAAGCTCGGGAAGGAAAAGGCTTTCAAGCTCGTCGAAGAGAAGCACAGGGAGTCTGTGCCGTGGAGTGTTTGAACAGGCGCTGCAAAGTTACGCGCAGGAGGACCAGTTTTCACAGAGGAATACTGGGATCACCCCGTAGAAAACATCAAAGAGGAAGAGATCGACGGTTAGGATATTGTGGAGAAGATTTGCAAAATCCCGCCAGTTGTTGGATCTGCCAAAGAAGTGAGGAGGTTATGGCCGCATTCGAAGTTCAAGCTCTAGGGGTCGTGAGTCGTTGGATCGTTGATCAGCTACCCGTCAGTCGTCCGATCTGACAAGAGTTTCATATGGTTTAAAACCTCGTGAGCAGAGTAAGAACCCCGAGAAGCATCGAGATATCGAGGCGTTGGGGTTCGGGAAATTAGGAGTCACGTGGACTAGAAGTCGAGGAAATCCATCGTGAAAATCCCGACGAGTTTAGAGTCGTCCATCTGTTGGGACAGGTGGCAGGGATCGAGAGTCCATTGGCATTTCGGAGCTTCAGAAGACAAGAGTCTGAGACCTGTTGAACCCCAAAACGGTGAAGGGATCATAGTCATAGGATCTCAGGGAGGACACATGTTGTGTGGTCGTCTAGATCAGGGATGTGGTCATCGAAGTTCAGGTAAGTGAGTGTTCATGGTTTTGTAAAGTGGCGAAACCCGAGGGTTGACCTGAACCGTCCATCACTTGGGACACGTGTCAAAAATCCGAAGAGAGTCGGGGATCGGCGTTTCGGAGGTCCTGAGGAGAGGATACTCTCGCAAGACGAAACCGCAAAGTCTGATTTTCCGACAAGAGGAGAGCTCTGTGTGGGGCCCAGCTGACGTCGTCTCGTCGTAACAAGGGAATCGGGAATTTCTAGAGTGAAAACCCCGAATCATACGAGAACCGTCCATCCTTGAGGACGCATGGGTGAGATCGAAGCCGTCGGGAAATTCCCCGAAAGGAAAAGTCAATTGTCGGGGAATCGAAATTCGTGAGATTGGGGAAAACGGAAGTAAAAGCACTTTGGCATTAGAAGTCGCGAAACCCCGAGGGAGACCTGGAGCCGTTGATCCAAATAAACGATCACGGTCGTTGATTTTGTTTACGACGGAAAGGCTTCCAGAGACGTTGCATCGGGAATCGGGG
>SNQJ01S0024782.1:0-11666 GCA_010110895.2 Picea sitchensis | reverse complement strand
GTGGGTGAAAATTTCCCGATAGGGAAATAGAAGAACCTTTTAGTCTTCGAGCCGAGGAAGGAGGAAAGATCCTGTGAGCGGACGTGCCTAGCGGGCGCGCCTGCGTCAAGTGGTATTAGAGCACAAGAAGGAGTCTTTTCTTTCTATAGCAGAGAAGGGAAGGATAATTCTCCATGCCGCCAAGGAGAAGGGATAGACAATCACCCGATCCAGAGGAGGAAAGGGAGATGCCCAGAGGAAGGGGTAGAGAAGTGCAGAATCCAGAAGTAGAAAGAGATCTGCATAACTTACGCGCTAGAGTTGTGGACATGGAGATAAGACAAAGGCGCACAGCTGATGTAGGAGATATCAGTGAATCCGAAAATGAAGATGATGTTGGACATGGAGAAGAAGAAATCCCAGCAGAAGATGCAGCAATGAGCGCTTACTTAAAGTTGTTGCAAGAATGGGTGCAAAGGTGAAAATGGACATTCCATTTTATGAGGGAAATCTGGATGTAGAAGAGCTTCTAGACTGGATTAGAGCTCTGGACACCTATTTTGACTATGAATATATTGAAGAGGACAAGAAAGTCAGGCATGTTGTCACGAGATTAAAAGGACATGCATCCTTGTGGTGGGATGAACTACAAGTTGACAGACGTTGCCAAGGCAAGTAGAAAATTAAGAGCTAGGACAGGATGATTGCAAAGATGAAGGCAAAATTTATTCCCATGGACTATCAAATTTCTCTGTTCAGGAGAATGCAGAACCTGAGACAGAAGCTGATGACAGTAAAGGACTATACTGAGGAATTTTACAGGTTGAATATCAGGGCAGGTCATCATGAAAGCAATGACGAAAAAGTGGCCAGGTATATGAATGGCCTGAGATATGAGATTTAGGATGAAATGAGCATGGCAACCATCCGAACGATGGAGGATTCTTATCAAATGGATTTGAAAGCTAAAGAGAAGCTGAGCCAAAAGCAAAGTCAGAGGGGCAGAGGTAGAAGTCATCCCGGAGGCAAATCAGTTGCCCAAGAAAGAACCCAGAAGCCCAGGGACGACTGGAAGAAACCTCAGAATCCGACAGAGAGAGGTGGAACCTCACAGTGAGGGAAGCGATATGCTGAACAGAGAGGACATCATAATGAGCAAAGAGGAGATTATGCTGATAACAACACTTTTCCTCGTACCAGAGGTAGAGGAAGAGGAAGAGGTGGAGTAATCGCATGCTTCACATGTGGAAAGAATGGGCACAAGTCTTACGAGTGTCCAGAGAAAAAGAAAGAATTTGGAGAGACTCACATCACTGAATCACAGAGGCGAGATGTTAAGGCAGAAGACGTTGAAGGCGGAAGATCGCTAATGATGTGAAAAGTCTTTTTGACACCAGAAAAAGAGGTGGAAAGTTCAGTCCAAAGGACCAGACTTTTCAGGACTGCTTGCAAGACCAAGGACAGGGCATGCAAGGTCATTGTGGACAGTGGAAGCACGGACAATCTCGTTTCAACCGAGATGGTAGAAAAGCTGGAGTTGAAGACGACTGATCATCCAAGTCCATATAAGGTTTCGTGGCTACAAAAAGGACATCAGGTAAATGTCACCAAACAGTGCTTAGTTGAATTTAAGATAGGGGGATATAATGATAAGATATTATGTGATGTCATTCCTATGGATGTTTGTCATCTATTGCTAGGTAGACCGAGGCAATATGACAAGAATGTGATTCATGATGGGAGAATGAACACATACACCCTCGAGAAGAACGGGAGAACTCATATGTTGCTTCCAATCAAGGATAAAGAAGTAAAACCGAAGGTAAGCAACACAGTACTTCTCATGAGTGGGAAGGACTTCTTACGGAGGTTAAGAAGAAGGAGGAACCACAGTTCTTTGTGGTCAGGAAACCGAAGATTGTTCTGACTAACACAAGAGTGGATGATTTGCCAGAAGAAGTTCAGGAACTACTGGAAGAGTTCGCTGATATAGTAGTGGACGAATTACCTCATTCGTTGCCACCGATGAGAAGTGTGAGTCATCATATCAATCTCATACACGGAGCCAGTTTACCAAACAAAGCCGCGTACAGATTGACGCCGCGGGAGAATGAAGAGGTCAAAAGACAAGTCTAGGATTTGTTGGACAAAGGTTTGGTCATGGAAAGCTTGAGTCTGTGTGTTGTTCTGACGGTACTCAGTCCGAAGAAAGACGGAGGCTGGAGGATGTGCACTGATTCAAGGGCGATTAATAAGATAACTATCAGGTACAGATTCCCATTGCCAAGAATGGATGATTTGATGGATTGCTTAAGTGGAGCAAAATTCTTTTCAAAGATTGATTTGAAAAGCGGTTATCATCAGATTCGCATGAGAGAAGGTGATGAATGGAAAACAGCATTCAAGACAAACGAAGGTTTGTATGAATGGCTTGTTATGCCATTTGTCTTAACAAATGCTCCAAGTACCTTTATGAGGTTGATGAATGAAATCCTGAAAGATTTCATCTGAAAATTTGTTATCGTATATCTGGATGATATACTGATTTTCAGTAAAACGGAAGCTGGAAATCTGAAGCATTTGGCCATTGTGATGAAGAGATTACAGCAAGAGAAGTTGCTGATAAACATAAAGAAGTCCTCATTCATGAAGACAGAGCTCATTTATTTGGGATTTGTTATTTCGGAAAATGAGTTGAGGATGGATCCAGATAAGGTGGAGGTAATCAAGAATTGGCCATCACCGAGGAACATATTTGAGGTGAGAAGTTTTCATGGATTGGCTAGTTTCTACCGAAAATTCATTAGGAATTTCAGTGGAATTAGCGCAGCGATGATGGATATAGTGAAGAAAAGACACAAATATTTTCACTGGACTGAAGAGGCTAAGAAGAGTTTCAATTTGTTGAAATGGAAGATTACGGAACAACCAATTCTGGTGTTGCCAGACTTCCAAAAGACATTTCAGGTAAAATGTGATGCAAGCGGGTTTGCAATAGGAGCAGTCTTAAGTCAAGATGACAGACCGATTGCATATTTCAGTGAGAAGTTGAATGAGGCAAAAGTAAAGTACTCCACGTATGACAAGGAGTTCTATGCCATCATACAGGCATTGCAGAAATGGAGGCACTATTTGATTCCGAAGGAATTTGTTTTATATAGTGATAACCATGCATTGCAGTTTGTGACTCAACAGGAAAAGTTGAATCAAAGGCATGTTAAATGGGTTGAATATATGCAGAATTTCACATTTGTGATAAAACATATTTCTGGTACTACTAACAAAGTTGTTGATTCTTTGAGCAGGAAGTGTTTGTTGTCGCAGGAGTTCAGAGTCAAAACATTGGGTTTTGATGATCTTAGGGACCTGTATACAGATGACCCAGACTTTAAGGAAGAATATGAAGCAGCTGAGAATCCAGTTCTCAGAGATAGCAGCAAATGGGTCGAATACATGATCCAGGAAGGATTGTTATTTAAAGGCAATCAGTTGTGTATTCCAAATTGTTCCATGAGCGAGAATATGCTGAAGGAGAAAAACAGCGGAGGATTGGCCAAACAATTCGGTCATGATAAGACATTCACGAAGCTGAGCGAGTCATACTTTTGGCCAGGAATGCGATTAGAGGTCAAGAGGTTTGTAGACCGATGCATTATTTGCCAGCATTCGAAGGGGAGGAAGCAGAATGCGAGTTTTTATCAACCATTGCCCATACCTGAGAGGCCGTGGGATGAAATTAGCATGGATTTCATATTGGGATTGCCAAGGATGCAAAGAGGATTTGATTCGATCTTTGTGGTAGTGGATAGATTTTCCAATATGGCACATTTTATCCCATGTCAGAAAACCAGTGACGCGACGCACATCACGAATCTGTTTTTCAAAGAAGTCGTTCGACTTCACGGCTTACCAAGGAGCATAGTTTCGGACAGAGATACAAAGTTCATAGGGAATTTCTGGAGAACCTTATGGAAGAAGTTGGGAACTAACTTGTTGTTTAGTTCATCTTATCATCCTCAGATGGATGGACAGACAAAAGCGGTAAACAGAAGTCTAGGAGATTTGTTGAGAAGCTTGGTGACAGAGCACCACAGCAGTTGGGACAATGTATTACCACAGGCAGAGTTTGTGTATAACGACTCAGTGAACAGGAGTACAGGACAGAGTCCATTTCAGATTGTTTATGGTATACAGCCGAGGGGAATTTTTGAATTGAGGGATTCAGAACAGAATACAACTAGGAGTGCTAGTGCAGAAGATTTCACAGAGGCGATGAAGGAACTTCATAGCCGGGTGAAGGAGCGACTGCAGAATTCAAGTCAGGAGTACAAACGAAGAGTTGATCAGCATAAAAGACAACTTCAGTTTGAGGTTGGTGACTTGGTTCTGGCACATTTGAGAAGAGAAAGGTTCCCGAGAGGAACATACAATAAATTGAAGATGAAGAAAATCAGACCATGCAAGGTCTTGAAGAAAATGGGAGAAAATGCTTATGAGATTGAATTACCCGATGGGATCGAAATTTCTCTGATATTCAATGTCTCAGATTTGTACCCATACAAAGCTGGGGAAGTAGGAACCTGTGATGAACAATCATAGGTTCAGTGGCAGAAGCAGATGGCAGTTGCAGAGAAGCCACAGATGGAGCAGATACTGGATAAACGAGTGGGTAAGAAGACCAGAAGGAAAGAATACTTTGAATATTTGGTCAAGTGGAAGGACCATCCAGTTGAAGATGCCAGCTGGGAAAATGAAGCAGAGATTATGAAGCATGGACAAACCATGCAGGAGCTCATGGACAGGAGGCCATGAAGATTTTCAAGCCAGGGAGTATGATGCAGGATCATCGCCAACATCAAACGAGCCAGCGCGGAAAACAAAGGATAGTTAGACAAACCCAGCCAAATTTTTGAATTTTCCCTTGAAGTTGATGTGCCAAATATAAATGAGATCATTTAATGAAGGTGCCTTGGTATAATGTAATCATACCTTGAGCGCCCCACTCTCGTCTGAAGTATATAGAGGCATTTATGTTGAGATGAAATAGGTAGATAGAATTTAATATTAGATTAGACAGTTTTAGAAAGAAAGAGGGAAACAGGATATAGACACCCTCATTGTGCATTGTAACATAATCCTGAGCATTGAGAAGAGAAGAAGAGAGCTGTGGAAGAACACCCATGTATAGAGCTTGAATTAATAGAAGAGTTTAATTCAAATCCATGGTTTTGTGTTTGTTCTCTGTGTATGTATGTTGAATGCTATGCTCATGAGTATTTACTTCCTGTTATGCATTTTCTTTACATGTTATGTATGAATGATTTCTTGCGGAGTGTTTGAAATCTGAGAAAGGAAGTAGAAGAAATGAGTTTCAATTATTTCTCTATCTGAGTAAGGATTCCTGCAAGGAGTGCAGTTGAAGTCGTCCACAAGGAGTGCGTTGACAGAAGGCTCAGATAGTTTAACTCTTGTTCTCGTTCACCCAGAAGTGAAATTGGGTTATAGGAGCCGTGCAAGGAGTGCGCAGGCTAAGGAAAGTCTCAGTTGTGAATCTGAGTGAAGCATTGAAGGACTACTGCTGCAGGTGTGCGCAGAGTCGAAAGAACTCGACACTTGGAAGTGTTCGAGGATTGTTGCAAGGAGTGCGCGCAAGGGTCTTCTCGAAGACTCAGAATTGTGTGAAGCTCAGGAAGGACAAGGCTTTCAAGCTCGTCGAAGAGAAGCACAGGGAGTCTGTGTCGTGGAGTGTTTGAACAGGCGCTATAAAGTTACGCACAGGAGGACCAGTTTTCACAAAGGAATACTGGGATCACCCCGTAGAAAACATCAAAGAGGAAGAGATTGATGGTTAGGATCTTGTGGAGAAGATTTGCAAAATCCCGCCAGCCGTTGGATCTGCCAAAGAAATGAGGAGGTTACGGTCACGTTCGGAGTTCAAGCTCTAGGGGTCGTGAGTCATTGGATCGTTGATCAGCTACCCGTCATCCGTCCGATCTAACAGGATTTGCATAGGGTTTAAACCCTCGTGAGCAGAGTAAGAACCCCGAGAATCATCGAGATATCGAGGCGTCAGGGTTCGGGAAACTGGGAGTCACATGGACTAGAAGTCGGGGAAATCCATCATGAAAATCTCGACGAGTTCAGAGCCGTCCATCTGTTGGGACAGGTGGCAGGGATCGAGAGTCCATCGGCATTTCGGAGCTTCAGAAGACAAGAGTCTGAGACCCGTTGAACCCCGAAATGACGAAAGGATCATAGCCGTAGGATCTCAGGGAGGACACGTGTTGTGTGATCGTCTAGATCGTGGATGTGGTCATCGGAGTTCAGGTAAGTGAGTGTTCATGGTTTTGTAAAGTGGCGAAACCCGAGGGTTGACCTGAACTGTCCATCACTTGGGACGTGTGTCAGAAATCCGAAGAGAGTCGGGGATCGGCGTTTCGGAGGTCCTGAGGATAGGATACTCTTGCAAGATGAAACTGCGAAGTCCGATTTTCCAAAAAGAGGAGAGCTTTGTGTGGGGCCCAGCTGACATCGTCCCGTCGTAACAAGGGAATCGGGAATTTCCAGAGTGAAAACCCCGAAGCATACGAGAATCGTCCATCCTTGAGGACGCATGGGTGAGATTGAAGCCGTCGGGAAATTCCCCGAAAGGAAAAGTCAATTGTCGGGGAATCGGCATTAGTGAGATCGGGGAAAACGGAAGTAAAAGCACTTTGGCATTAGAAGTCATGAAACCCCGAGGGAGACCTAGAGCCGTTGATCCAAATAAACGATCATGACCGTTGATTTTGTTTACGGCGGAAAGGCTTCCAGAGACGTTGCATCGGGAATCGAGGGTCCGGGGAATAAGGACTCACATACACCTCGATATCAGAAACCTCGAAATCCCGATAAGGTATATGATCACGGTCATATAAGGGAAGGTCGCGTGGACTAAATACTTAGCCCGGGAGGCTAAGGCAACAGGGGAGCGTATCGGGGATCGGGGATCGGTAAAACGAATTGTTTGGACATCGCAAGTGTCGAAATCCCGATAGGAGGAACCCCGATAACAAAGTAAAAGGCCAGCATTGATTTACCACAGGACTCGCGAAATCGCGAAGTCCGATTTCCCGATAGAAGAAAGGGAGATCCCATGAGAGAGTTGTTGTGGGTGAAAATTTCCCGATAGGGAAATAGAAGAACCTTTCAGTTCTTCGAGCCAAGGAAGGAGGAAAGATCCTGTGAACGGACGTGCCTAGCAGGCGCGCCTGCGTCAAAGTTCTTCCTGGTTTACTGGTACTGAATGACGAGTTGATGACCCTCTCTGACTACAAGCAGAAGATTTCCACGGTGGCCAAGGACAGTTCCAAGTTTTCAGGAATACAAGGCAGCATAACAAGCAAAGCATTTCTAGAGACTTTGTAGTTGGACCTCTACATCCAGTACAAGATCAAATATATTTTCATCACCAAGCCAACGTTTGCTAAATATACAGAAATGGATGAAATCTATCAAAGACTGCTCAAAGTCACCATTCCCACTCAGCAAAGATGGGAGGACTTGTGCACTTTGATCGAATGTGGGATGAAGTGTACAGTCCAACTCAACATGCAGAGCAGTCAAAGTCACATGAATGACTCACCAATGGCCTTCCCCAAAATCAGCATGAAATATCTGACAGATCATCATCAGTTCCTACATTTTTGTATCTTGTTATCTAGTTAGTTAGAGCTAGAATCTGCCACATACTGTTCATAAATGACAGGGTCATTTGTAATTTTGATTATAAATACTTTGAACTTGGAAGTATTGAGGGTTGATCTTTATGCCCAAGCAAGTCGTAAGCACTCTAATTTTTATCAGAGATCTAGTAGTAATAAAAGGACATTTCACAAGATTCTCACGTGTTAGCTATTGGTGATGTTTTCTCTCTCTGTTGAATGGTTTTTCTTGTCTTTGTAATCATTTATGTTTGCTATATCTAATTGTTTAAAAGAAGTTAAAGTTGCAGAATTTATCTTTGTATACTCTGTCTCTGGCTTTTAAAGATCTAAATGTTTATCCTCTGATGTTATGATTAAGAAATTCTTAAATGCTTCTTTATTATAATTGATTTTCTCATCTTTTCTGCTATCCATCATTTGATTTCTAAAGGATCTAACAGTTGCATTATCATGCCCTGTGAAAATACCTTATAAAATTTGTACGTCGATCTCAAGCTTTATAGAACAGACCCCATAGCCCAATGTATGTGTAAGTGAAATTTCATCCCTTTTTATAAAACAAACAACATAGTCTCATTTATTTAACTAGCCTAACATCCAAAATCTAAAACAAAGTTAAATCTCACAGAGAGATCCCTCTCTGAAGCTGGAAGGCCTAGATCCTAATTTCGAAGTGGTTGGATAAAGTTTCCTCTAGTAAATTTCTTCTACCTAGTGACAACCTCTGGGAATTTACAGAGCGATAACAGAAGGTATGAAGAAACTGTGTCTGGCAACGAGGTATGTTTCTTTGTGGCATTCCATGCACAAGAATAGGAAAATGCACAATAATGTCATTTTCTACATTTATAAGGAGACAATCCGACAGTGTATTGAGGACACACTATACATCCTACCTCGAACCAATGAAGCATATAAAGAAATTTTATGATTCAAATCAGGGCCACACCACATGTACATCTAAGAAAAAAGGGATCGAGATCAGCAATGGTTGTTGACCAACTACAGACTGACAGAACATGATGTTAGTCTGATTGTAAATCACTAGGAAGCAGAGTGGAAAAACCTAGTGTCAAAAACAACGCAGAAGGAGACACAACACCAAGAGAAAGATCAAGAAGAAGAACAGGAACATGAAGAACAAGGGAATGGTGCAGGCTACACTTAGAAAACAACCCTGCACACTGGAGAGAAGAGAAAAGAGCATCTTAAGGAGCAATTAGCACATAAACAGAAGAAGAGGAAATCCTCAAAGGAAGTAGTTATCTAGGCCTTAATTGAAGATTACTTGGAGAATATTGGAGATCAGGTGAAATAATTTATTGAAGAAGCAATTCAGAGAGATGCATAGAAACAGGAGGAAATGCACATGAATGTGCAGGCATAGATAGCTACATTGCATCAGATTTTGGAATCGACCAGGATAGCACCAGTACGAATGACAGAAGAAGAATAGATAGAGAGCACAACAAAGACAACAGAGTCATGACGGATGATATCTTTACCATCATCACCATCAGTAGAGCATTGAATCATGAAGATATCAACATGGCCATAGAGTTCCCCACGACATAAATGCAGGAGTGTGCGCAAGCATTAAATCATATTGACTTAGTGTTGTCATAGTTATTGTTGAACATGCTACATAGCTTACAGACAAGTGTAACACAAGATATCCAATTGCACGTAGAATCAACTTCTATATAGTTTTTGAAAGTGACTGCAGACAATAAAGTACTACACACAGAGTATAGCAAACTCATGCTAGAACGGGATGAGGTTGCATAGAGAACAACAAGGTTACAGCAGGTAGTGTAGGAGGTATACAAGAACATATCAGATGTACAAATGTAAGTAGATACTCCCCTGGAAGATCAAGTGACAAAGATAAGTGAAGCCATTTAGGGCTTCCATGCAAAGATAGTCGATTTGGAAGCTCACACAACACCGAGTACCCCACTAGAAGAAAGGGAGAAATAGGAGAAGACAACCATGACGACTGTGGAGAATATTAGGGGTTTGGATGAGGAATGCACAAATTTATATGAAGAGAGTACACAAGTGTTGACTCAATTGATGGAGGATGAAAACTTAGAAGCAATAGAACAAAGGTTACAATGAGGGATGATTTTAGCGGCTAAATTTCGCTCATGGGCTAATTTTCCATGGTTTTTCCCAAAAAACGATTTTCTATTCTAAAAATGATTCGCCCAAATTCTATAGGATAAAATTATTTTACCTTAAAAATCGCCAAAATTTTATACAAATTATATAAAATCCTTAGAAATCTTAATATTTTTACAAAAATATCGCCAAACATTTATAGTTTTCATATGAAGGACTAGTAAGATTCGCCAAGGTTTCTACATTTTAAAATAAATTTCCATCCTTAAAATCATCCTTGACATACTATGGTGGAGAAGGCGCAAAAGTTCAAAGAAACAATGAGCATTATGACAACAATAGAACAAATGGTTGCAATAGTTGAGAATAGGTAGTTGCACCACGAGATAAACCAGATAAGATATGAACAATAGACTCTCATGTAGAAACTTGAGTTGTTGCAGGAAGAATCATTTTAGGTGATAGAATAACTTGCTGCTACACAAGGCATAGTAAAGCAAGCAGTGCAAGATAGCACAGAGAAACTGAAGACTCCCATTATTGCGTAGATAACAGAGGGGATTTTGACACAAGAAGCACAGGAAAAGGGGAAGGTCACAACCGCGAAGGAAAACTTTCAGAAGTTTGTTGCGACGTGGACGGAAGTGCATTGGAAGGACCGAGTGGCTCAGGACGAGCCACAGGTGAGTGTTGGGGGCATGTTGGGACGGGATTTTGGGGACCAGTTTTGGGAACTACGTAGGAGAAAACCGCGTGAACTGAACGATAGGTTGACCAAGGATCAGAGTGCAAAAGAAGGAAAGACAAATGCGCTCTTTCATATACAGAGATTAGCGTAGGCAAAAGAAGGAAGATCGTTGGAAGTTGTTAGGCATTTTGGGTCCATCGATATGGGCTAAGCCCCATTGTAATTGTGTAAATATGTAAGGGTTTTGGGATAGATAAGGAGTGACAGGGAGATAGAGGGATATGGAGATAGATAGTGAATAGGAGAATGACAAGGGAATTTTGTATGTTGGGTATGTCTAAGACATAATGTATGAGCGCAGTGTGCATATTTTGTAATGGGTGTTCTGAATAATATAATAAGAAGTCGGTCATTGTGGACGTATCCTAGCTTGGGTGAAACACGTTAATCATGGTGTCTATTTGTTATGATGTGCTTGATGTTTTTTTTATTGCGTGCATATGATATATGTTATGTTACTATGAATATGTTACATGCTACTATGTTTATGCGCACATAATATAAGGAATCCTGAACAAATGCTAAGTAAAATGGTTATAAGGACTGCCTCCCATCCCTTCATCACTGCGGAAATCTGGTTCCTGCAATTCCCATAGATACCTCGGGTGAGACTTCACCTGCTTGCAGGTGATGCCGAAAGGGATGGTATTTGAGGATTTTGTTGGCAAATTCACGTTGAACCCTAGGTCTTCCCACTACGTGCCAACAATATAAAACTAAGTATGTAGTAAATGGAAGCATTGAAAGACATAAGGCCCAGTTAGTTGCCAAATAATTCTCTTGGGTTGAAGGAATTGACTATGTTGAAACATTTTACCCTACAACTAAAATGGATTCCATCCACCTTATTCTATCCCTTACAACGTCATATAAATGGGATGTCCATCAAAAGGATGTTAAATCCGTCTTCTTACATGGAAATTTGCAAGAAGAAATTTACATGGAACAACCTCCTAGCCATATTTAGAATGACTCCAGTCTTGTTTGCTACCTTAAGAAATATTTCTATGGCCTTAATCAAGCTCCTTGGGCTTAGTATGCTAAAATAAATAGCATTCTTCTTGACATCATATTTTCTAGATGTTATTCTAATATCAATGTCTCTACTT
>SNQJ01S0024781.1:59541-101138 GCA_010110895.2 Picea sitchensis | reverse complement strand
TTTTTGTGATGCCTTCATGTTTTTTGTGATAGATTTTGAGTACTTTGGTGATTCCTTCCTTGCCTTTTGGGACGCCTTCATATTTTAGGGTAATACTTTCCAGGGACTTTGATGTTTCTTTTTTCAGTTGTTTCCCTATTCTTGCATTGTCTAATACACCTTCTATCCTTTCTTTCAATTCACTCTCTTCCTTTCATGTGTTCACAAATCTCCAATATGAGGTGCACCCTCTTTCAAAAGATGACATGCATTCTCCACTTACAGCTACATGCTACAAGAGTCCTTCAATGGAGTACAAGGTCCTTTTGTGTTATATAAAGTGATTGAAAACTAACGCAACCTTGTTCTCAATTTTTTATACGAGTTATTGATTTTTTATATAAGTTATAGGTATGTGTGGGCATAATGGTTAAGAACATGTGTTTCCTCCTAAGAGGTCACAAGTTTAAATCCAGAGGGGGGTAGGGTATTTATACCTCTGTAGACTTTAGCAGTCAAATCATTGGGCGGACGGGGTCCCTTGTCCCACAAACAAGGGGGGTCTCATACACCAATTTGGTGTATGGCTTGGTCGTGACCTTAAAATTATATAGAGAGAGAGACCAAAAATTGGAAAAATTATATTGTAAAGGGCTACAACAAAGCTGAATATCAAAGAGTACATAGAGAAAGTTGTCATCATCCGATTAGTAAGATAGGTAGACAAAGTATGTGAAGATCATAATTTTAAGTTCTTCCTTGGCTATAGCCTAACAAAATTTTAAGTTCTTCCTTGGCTATAGCCTAACAAAATTTTAAGTTCTTCCTTGGCTATAGCCTAACAAAATTTCTTGTTAGTATATATCCTAGAAAAGACACCTAATATAAGTATTGATTTACAAAACATAGAAACCAATGGAGAACATGTTTATTGATGGCCTTGTCTTGTCTGATGTTGGAAGCATGAGAATCCTAGTTGCTTGATGATCCTATGTCGCTACAGGGTTTGATGATCTATTGCATGTCTTGAATGAGTTTGATGTCAATTATTAATCATTTTTCTGAATGACTTATTCAAATTCTTCATACTCTTGCTTGCATGTTGTGCCTAACATATTCTATTTATACTCTCATATATTGATCAACTCTTAACTTGAATCACAAGGTCACTAATCCTTTCTATCTATTGGAGATTAGGTGCATGCATTTATCGTGACATTTATCTACAACAATCCAGATCATAGATGATTGCCTTTGAGAAACCTCTCCTCTTCATTTTCTTCATTTTGCAAACAAAATTAGTACTTATTCATAAGTTTACTTAAAGGCAAGGAATATAATGTTTATATCATATTGGCAAGTCTCCTTTTAATCGCATGGATGATCTCATTATTTTATTTTGCAAGAGCATGTTCACAGGGCCACTTCATATACATGATTTCTCTAGCCTTGAGATGCATGTGGGGGAATCTCTTGATCCTTATCTAGAACCTTGATATTGATCCTTACCAGGTTTCCCCTTTGCGGGAAGCAAATTACCTTGGATTAGTTTTTCCATGAGGTCCTAAGTTTCCAAGGCTATTGGATCTATCTTTCCTACAGACTTGTCCCCTAGCCTCTTTAGATTGATATCTATCGGGTTCCTCTTGTGTTCTTCCCTCTCTCTAGAAACCTAGGCCCGAGGCTTATTGAAACCTCCCCTTATTTTCTTTAATTATTTTCTCTAAACAAATCTCATAGTTGGATTATGCTCATCGAGATCTTTCCAACAAATGTAGCCATACTTAAATTTGAGCTATAGATAAAAAATTATGGCATCCCAAAGTTTCCAAGCCTTCATTCATCATTTCACCCCATTGCCACGTGGCTTCTTGCCTCTTGTGCCAATCTGATGTGGAACTAACGTGGTGTTAATGTGCCACCCACCACTTGTCCTCATTTTCATTATGATTTATCCTAGCTCTTATATCTCATTCCCCAACCACTTCTCCCAATGACAATTCCCTCAGGCCTTTTCATCGTCAAAGCTACATCACTCAAGCACTTCGATAAGTATGCTCCATCCTTCGATGATGATTCCCTCCTCCAAACATCCAACAACTCTTGGACATTGAAGATCAATGGCTCTGATCTCATCAGTGCCTCAAAGTAATTTAACAATCAACACCTGCCTCCCTAACTGCCACCTCAGACACGTGGCACTGCCACGACCTACCACATGGAATGACATGTGTCACCCCAGACTCAACCCCAACCTATATAAAAAATAAAAATCACCCTGACATGTGGAACATCACCCACATGACACATGGACCCATCCTTAGCTTGACGCATGGACTAACGTGGCTATACACATCATCACTGGACACGAGGGATTATTCAACCAGGTGTTGACACTTATCCTTATTGTCGTTGGGATTTATTCGTTACAGATATTGAAGTATTATGACTCCATTCCTTGACGATGACACCCTTATATGTTATCATTGTCAGAGCTCCATACCACCCTGTCATCAATCACTCTGACGACTCCATCCACCAATGAATGACTTATATTTCTCAGCCTACATATTTAACGACTAAGATTCAAAGTGATGACCTTAAGGCTTTAACATTCAAGTAAATAGAAAGGGTGAGTGGATCGGTAGGTTCGTACTAAAACAATGCAAGTAAGCAAGGTCAATAGCAATGTGAAAAGTGTCTGCCCACCCAATCTCATCAGTTTTGTTGGTAGTAGTTCCTCAATAGGGCAGTTAGTTGTTAGCCAACCAGCCACACTAAGTCGCACAAGCATGAATCCAGTAGGTTGAATTAATAGTCATGGTCTAAGTGCTCACCCACTCAAGAAGTCCTTCCCTTCTTTCTTCCATCCATAAAAGATCAGGGGTCTGGTTGTAGTTCCTCAATTCAAGAAGAGGCAGTTCCAATATAAGAGATTGGGGAGAAGGCGGATGAGGTGATGATATTGACAGATCTTCTGATTGAGAAGGTCGTGGAATATGTATAATGCTTACTTAGAGACCCCCGACTAGGGTATTTACATTTAGGATTCAACCATCCCATCCTTTTGGCACTATAAGGGTCTTATGTATAGTGTGGGGGTGTTTCAAAATCCTATCCAAAATAAGTGTCTCAAGAAGATCCCCATATGAAATAGGCACCCGGTAGGGGTCTAAATAATAAAAAGAAGAATAAGGTTAGAAGGTTCAGTGTGATAAGGACTCAACTCCTAAAGAGAAGGTGGGGTCTGACTGATTGATACCCATAAGAATTTTCTGAAGATAAGTCCCTCCCTTCCTTCCCATATTCCACAAAAGGATCGGTGACAAGGTCAAGGTAGGGTGGGGTATAAAGAATCAAATCCTAAAGGTTGGGTGGGTTGTTGTAGGTCAAACTGACATTCATCCTTCTGGCTTCTAAAGTTCATACAAATGTTCTAAGTGTTGACCCCCATTTGATTCCAAAAAAATGCATTTTTAATGGCAACAACACAAATAGTCGTTCGGAGGCAACTACACTTTATGTAAGATATTTAGAGATAGAAAAACTGGAGCCCCAACTATAGATATAGGGCCTATACCATATCAATTATATTACTTGAGGATAGATAAGTCGACTAGGCTGGTGAATCCCATATGGAAGGTGACAAAGAAAGGGAAAGTAAAGCATGGTCATTATTAAGTCAAGGTCGATCCACCACAACCAGTTTAGACTTACCGGGATCCATCCGGCTATCTTATCTAGCACTGCAGAAGGATATTCATGAAGGAAGGTTGGTCCCCCTTTGGTCGAAGGGGATTGGCACAGAGATCTATCTGGGTTGGATGGTTCACCCCATATATCGTGATAAGGCCTTCAAATCTACGTAAAATGAAGCAATCTCACCCTAAGCCCCAACCCAATAAGTCAATGGAAAAAGTTTGTTTCTTTCTCGCTACTTCTTCGTAGATCAAATCTCCACTTAGACCTTCGCTCAGTTACACTTTCATCCTTCCTTGTTCAAAATCCATAAATCCATTTGAAATCTAGGCGTAACGTAGGTTTATGAAAGCCCCCTTACAACTAATAGTCAACCCAAACCAACATATTATTGAAAGGCTAAAGTAAGGAGGGTGAGACGAGCATGAAGGGCGACTGTAAGGTGTTCTTTCTAGGTCGAATGGGCCACTCTCGGGTGAATTTCTATGGCTTGGGATTATTTGGGAAAGAGAACATCCATCCAAGGAAGAATGAAAGGAAGGCAAGGGAAAGAGAAAGAAACTCTGATAAGTAATGGATTCTTAACCTCAGGAATGATAGGAGGTCTTAACTACGATAAATAGGGGGGTATGAACCTCATTATGGAGGGAGGATATTAACTTCAATAGGGAGTGGGTATTAACCTTAGGAATGCTAGAGGGGACGCAGTCCAATAGTCGGATAAATATAACCCTTGCTTGGAGGTCATAAGTGCGCTTCAAACGCATGCGTTTTTCTTTAACAACGACGGGGTTTAAGAATCAATTGCTTAACCTGGTTCATCTACTGAATCTACTGGATCAACTACTACTATATATGTTACCTATGCCTATGTTGTTGGTGGTTCTTAAGAAATAAGTTGTAACGTTAGACCTAACCTACCTAACCACTTCGACAAAGGCCCCTACTTGACCTAAAGCCTAGCCAGACAAGGGACCCTGCTGGTTCAACTTCAACTACTACTTATGATCATGTTTCCACTTCTACCTCTATCTTTACTGCATAAGAAACTACTCGCGTTGGATTTGTATTAGGTTGGGTGAGTTATTGAATGAATTAGCATTCAGAACTTGTTGGGACTCATATATTTGGCTAAATCAAAATGTGAGTTCGTTGTGCCCCTTATGGATCCATACATGTGTGAACCCCCAACAACAAATATTTTCTTCATTAAAAGCATGGCGTGTTTCAAGAGGTTTTTGGAATCGACCAAAAAAACCCCCAATAACATATTCATCCAATGGGATTAGATTTGTCTTCGACCCTAATCTTTTGGTTCTCATTCTTGTTAGACAATCCACTGAGACTTTCTTTAGTGTAGTATGGGACAGGGCTTACTATTCTGAATAACCTTCTTATTATTGCTACGATTTAGAAACCACCCTTACAAAAAACTTGGTGCCAACCCTCTCAACCTAATGCCTTTTCTAGATGGGGATCTTCTCACGAAGCCTTCTTTTGGACCTGATTTAGAACCTGCCCTTCCCAACAAACTGGGTGGGTGCTAGCCCCCAACCTTGTGCATGTTTCACATGGGAATCTTATCTACGAGCCTCAACTTTCGATATCAAGCCTTTATATAAGTTATTTATCAATATCACCTTTGATATTTATATTTCATATCGGGCTTGAGAAACCTTTCCCCCCCTCATCAATAAGTAACTTGGACAAATGGCTTCGCTCCTTCTTTTTGAATGATCTTATTTAGGAAGAAACTTTGAATTATGCTTTAGAATAAAGTCAATTCACCTTTTTTCCGCTAGTTGTTGCTCGAGAATAGATCTCCTCTCAACTAATACCCCCCATAGGAATAAGAAATCATAACCACCCATGACGACCTCCGAATAGATTGAATTCAAACTCTTTTGGGTGTGCACCTCCCTTTTGGGTGTGCATGAAGCAATTCTTCCCGACCGGAACAACATGACTCTACTTGAGCTTTGATCTAGTTAAGAAAATTTGGAGTCCAATAGAGTAGGAATGAAAAGGATTCTTAAATCTAATCCTCAAACATAAAATGATAAGTGTTTCATCCAGGCCACCACATTCCAGTAACATACGAATCAAATTGTAATATTAAGATCGCGGATACAAAAATAAACAAGGAAATTGTGCTTCGCTACGGAGGAACTGGATGTAGTGGCCATTGCTCTGGCAGAAGTGATAAATATGTTGAGCATTGGAGAAATAGATAAGAAACAGGGGAAATTCCGGAGAAGAATTAATTCTATCTACTAGCGAACAGGCGGGACAATGCTATTTGTATACGATATTCCGGTGAAACTCAATATTGAACCCTATCAAAGGTTGAAAGTGGGTCAGAAGAAAGCAAAAATGGTCGGCCATTGAAGATGTTTTTGAGCCATCCATCAGTGGGTGGGGGATCATATTGGATGGAGAGCTTGCTTGAGATTCATCGGGATAATGATCAGATCCTAGAGAATTTTCCAAACCACCTCGTTGCTATCGAATTATGTTCTTCCCTACCAGTAACCCCCCAACAACACCACTTTTATTTATCAAATACATGTTTGGAGAATCTTTTTTTGATCGAACCAAACAACCCTTTAGAAGCTTTACAAAGGAGCAGAAGAGAAGTGCACAATTTTCCTTAGAAGAGGGAGGCTTTTTTATCACCCACCTAAGCCTCTTATGCCCCCCCTGGCCTTATTGGAACAACCTTGATTTTACATTTTATGCTTTGGTTTTGAAATAGACGATCCACACAGTATGGTATGGTTTTGTCTCGTGGAGCCCAGAATCATACAAGAGTGAACTGGTTGTTGATCGGGTAGGATTTTATTGCCTTAATTATATTTCTCTTCTCGTCGGAAGTACAGTCTTGCATCCACCACCTTTGATTTTACAACCCCTCTGTTGCTTTCCCATCAGTTGGTCTTACTAACTGCTATTTATTACCTCTTGCCAGCCTTTACTTTTTGGGTTTATCGAACCATAAGACTCTAGGTAGGTGCTTAGATAGGGCAAGGCTCTTTATAACCAACCTTTTTATGGATCGATATTCTTTATACAATTTATTGCTCGACATGTTCGAAAAAGTTGATATAGACATACTGAAGGAACTTTAGGCCATCCCCATCCTGTCCAACAAGGTTGAGGTTAGACAGAACCATACCCAGATGGTTTGATCCAAGCCATTAATGTTTGGAGAGGAGAGACAGACATACCCAGATAGTGAGACAATGTTGAAATGCATCCAGACAAAAGGAAGGTTGAGAGCATCCATCCCTGTACCCGGACAGTTCAAAACCTTTTACCCCACTCTTACTAACAAACTGATTGGGTGTCTGCCTCCAATATTGTGCCTATTTCAGATTTGGATCTTCTTTAGAACACACCTTTTTATTATATTATGGAGAGAGGAGAGAACTACTTTATTGCTTCTTATTCTCTGTGATCCTCACATTTCATTTTTTATCTTACGGGACTATTCTGAATAACCTTCTTCTTATTACTAGGTTTTACCACCTTTCCCAACTCACTTGGTGCCAGCTAGGCAACCCCCGACCTAGTGCCTCAGATGGATGGGGATATTCGAACGAAGCCTCACCGCTTTAAATATATGGGGCATATATGTTATTTATACATGAACACCCTTTATATTTATATACATCATTTCGAACGGGCTTTTATTGCCTTTATTCTATTTCTTTTCTTGCTTACCTTACTTTTGATTGTCGGAAGTCTTGTTGGATCACAACCTTCTATTTAACAATCTTGATATGATCAGGTCCCCCCTATCTTCTCTTGATTACCTGCTCCAATAATTTATTTTGGGTGGATCAAACCTGAGTCCCAAGTTACCCATGTCATCAACCTTTAGTTTGGGTTGATCGAACGCCCCTTGCTCTCCCCATAAACCATTTTTTTTTTATTGATCGAACCATTTGATTATGGACTCTTCTTGATACACTCTCCAGTTGGGTTGGTTGATATCGACGGGCCTTTATATAGGTTCTTTCTTGGTACACTTTATATACGCTATATTTGGATCTTCTGGAGACCTGAACCAGAATTAGATTTTAGAGTAGTACCCTTATCTTTAGTTTAGTATGGGACAAACCTTGTCTTCATAAACTTATCTTATAGGTGTTAGACCCCACCAAACCTTGAGTTGAATATGCCACGGGGATGACTATTCTTTCTTGATAACCTTCTTTCTTATGGCTATGATTTACACCCCACCTTTCTTTCCCAACTAACTTATTGGTGCCACTCTCCAAGCCTGGTGCCTGTTTCATATGGGGATCTTCTTTAGAAACTTCTTATTGTTATGATTTAGAATCACTGACCCTTGGACCTCAAATGAATGTTCTGATTAGGTTGAGGTCATACATTCCCATACCCTGAAAGTTTGATACTAGCCATGTTTGGAGCGGAGAGGGAGGACTTACATCCCTGTACCCATATAGTGTAGAAAGGGGCCTTCAGACGAGGGTGGAAACCATACCTCGACCTTTAGTTTCATATTTGGAACTTCTTTATAGATGTCATATTAGGATTTTTTTTATCACATAGGAAGGATCTTTGTTGCGCACCTCAACTTTTGTTTCTTATTTGTTGCTTGACTCTGTTCCTCATCTTCTCTTCAGAAACTTCTTATGGGTATAAGTATGACCCTTCCCTTTAGGAGTAGATTCTTGATCACATAGGATATTTCACACCTCAACTATTTATATTGGGCCTTTATATACATTATTTATTTATCCCACCTTGCCCCCCCCCCTCATCAATAAGTAACTTGGACAAGCGATTTTCAATTCCTTTGAGGTTGCTACGCTCCTCTCATTGTTTCTTCTTATTTAGCACCCCACCTCATGTTCTTTTTCTTATGTGAGAGGGAATTGTCTGAGTACACTTCTTATGGATATTATTATGACCCCACCAACCGGGTACCAGTTTCATATGGGATCTTCTTATTATTTCTTTTCTTTTAGATTCACGCGCCCAGGCCCAAGACGCAGGGAACATTATGAATGAATCAAGTTACCTAAAGAAAAAATAGAGTTATGGAACCCAGATGGAAAATACCCTTCAGACTCCCAAACAACAGCTTTTATTTATAAAATACGTGTTTCGCAAAGGTTTTTGGGATCAACCGGAACCACCCCTAATTCCTTATTCATCAAAGTTTGGTCAAATTGTTTCATATTTTGATCTTATTTATATACGTCATTTTGGGCAGGCTTGATATTTACCTTTATCTTATAGGATTATTGTCAGTTGGACAGGAAAAATCAGTCGTGGGATCGTCGGAACTGAACTTCCTTTGGAACTACGACCTGAATAGAGGAGGGGGTAGGTAGGCACCTTAGACCTTTAGTATTACCTTTAGAAGCCTACTTTATTAATTTCTGTTGAACAGATTGGATCGTCGGAACTGCCTTCTTTAATTGAAGAACTACTCCCAGTGAAAAAAGATTGGAAAGGCTTGTGTAGGCACTTTGACCTTGAATATTTACCTTTACTCTACTTACCTTGCCTTTACTTAACTGTTTCCACTTATCCACCTACTTCACCAACCTATATTTCAGACCTCACTTACACAACCTTTGTTATTTGGGGTACCACTCTCTTGTCGGGACGGGACGGGCTCAACCTGGCTAGAGACTTGTTATGAATTCAAACTACATTGCTAGCAAGAACTTTAGATGCTTACTTTCCTTAACTTATGGTTTACCTACTCCACCAACCTACCTGCTTAACCAACCTCTCTATACTCCCTCACTTAACCAACTTAGTGAGAGATGCCTGAACCCCCTCTTGCTTGAGGAATGCTTAGTGGGGACACTATTGATATTTTCAGGACGATATGAACCCCAATACGATTGATTCATTAAGACATCCAGCATTGCTAGGAAGATGCCTATTTTCCTTTCATGATAGTGCCACCTACCCACAATACTTTTCTCTTTATAGACCGGCTCCATTACCTGAACTTTGAGATTTTATCGGCCTTCCAAACCAACACTTGCCTTTACCCAATGCTTCGTGGAGGAGATGGGCATTATTTAGCTGCCTACTCACATTAATGTGAGTGTGACCTACCAACATTCATTTTTCACACCCTTGTTGATAGACCGATTCCATTACCTTAAGTTACATATTTGACGGGTGTTCCAAACAACCACTTGCTTGACGAATGCTTAGTGGGTAGGCACTATTTCTCTTGTTGGGATGAGCGGGCTTCGCTTTACACAGATTTGTTTCTATACATCATTACTCCCGATGCAGGGGGAAACCATTTCATCAACCCCCTACCGTACCTCCCCTTTTATCCCTGAAGCTGCACGAAATAGAGGTACCATATCTCGGGGAAATCACATAGCCAGATGGAGAATAATATGCCTCAGAACTCCCAACAACACCATATTTTATTTATAAAAATGTGCATTTGGCGAAGGTTTTTATATCGATCGAAACCACCCCACCAATTCAAAAATTGTTGTTCGGATCATTTGGATATTTGTAAGACCCCACATCGCCTTGGAGGAATAGTATTTTTGTTGCGCACCTCACCCTTAGTGTTGGATGGGACGGGAACTTGTATGAAGAAACTTATCTTATAAGGAGGATTTGTTAGACCCACCAAACATGACATTTAGTTTTATAGATTACGGGACTATTTTGAATAACCTTCTTATTGCTAGGATTTAGAGAAATCCCTTCCCAATCAACTTGGTGCCCCCAACCTTGTACCTTTTTCAGATGGAAGGAAATCTTGCTCCACTCCTCAACTTTATGATATCGAGCCTTTATCTATTTATATACCTAATTTTGGGCGGGCTTGAAAGACCTTCTTATTCGTCGTACCATCTTTATGACTTACCTCTTTTCAAAACCCAAAAGGGGAAGGAAGGTTACAATGCTTCCTTAATTACACCCATCACATGCCCTGATTGCATAGAGGGAGGACCTACTTATGACTACTTGTTTTCATTTATGTTAGACCGCTCAGTTGTGGGATGGATCATCGGATCCGATCTACCCTATCACGATTCATTACAGCCAGACGATCTTGAAAGGAAAAAGGAAGCGCCTCTTGAGTGGGCATACCACCATTTGATTATCCTTTAACCCTGCCCTTTACTTCATGTGCATGTTATCGACCAACAATGTGTTAACCACCCTTTTCTTGGTTCTTCTCCAACGTGGTGTGGCTAGTCTTTCTTCCTTTGGCTGAACAAAGTGACATCCGAGGCATTCTTTCCGATACTACTTTAGCCTCACAAAGAAACATGGAAAATAAAGAAAGTCGAAAAATCTACACCCTTCGGAGGAAGCATGAGAGGAAGTGAGATCGTCATTACATATGTTCCCACCTGGCCCTTTTTTAGGATTTCCTTGGATGAGCCCGACCTTTCCTTCGTAAAATCAGGGGCGACAACCTTGTATTTCTTCCCCTCAAAGGGCCATTGGCCTTAGATACTTGGCTTTCCTGGGGCTTTCTAAGTCCTTACGATTTAGATGTCCTGTATAAAGGTCTTTTTCAAAATTGAATAGATTGGTATTATTGAATTTCCATTACCTTTTTCATAGACTGGTTTATGGCTTGAAGTTGAGAGCCCTATTATTGTAAGTTAAGCCCTACTATAATAGAAGATGTGATAACAATCTAACAGCTTCCCTCATTATTAATAGTTTGTTGTCTATAAACCTTCCCCTTCTCCAACAAGAAAGAAGAAATTGGCATGTGCCCCCCTATTTATTTCATGTTAATAAATTAATAAAGGCTTCTGATCTTAAAAGAAAGGGGGAAAGATTGAATTGAGTACATCTTGAATGCCCTACCATTTCTTATTATCCATAGGATTTGAGTTCTCAACTTTTCAATAGGGAGAGAGGATGTTGTTCCAGTGCTTCATTATACTTCTCTGCCTATGGTTATTGGAAATTCCTCTCAGATCCCTTGTTGGTCCTTCATTCCCACCCGATTGGTTAGTATATGAAACCTTTTTATGAGATGCATAATTGTATATAGAGGTATATAAATAGATATAAGGGGATATCAAATGAATTAGATAGAATAGGGATTAGATTCTACTAATAGAGTTGGGTACTGTACCTTCTCATAGAAAAGGGAAGATCTTATAAATGAATGTGTTTTTGATGCATATCACTTCCCCCTACTTATAATAAACCCCCTTGAATAAGGAAGTAATTGATATGGCTTCAAGAACGAGAAGGTTCGAGCCCCTACGAAGATTGAGGAAGGATAAATAGGGCAGGAAAGAAGAAATAGATGGTCGCTAGTTGCAGATCGACCATGAAACAAGTCTGGATTAGCCAAATACGATTCCACATATACCGAGGAAAGGCCAATCTTGGATAAGCTTCTCCTGTTGGAACACCGCCTCTCGACATAGAATGGAATTTGAAACATGGACTTCCCTAAGTATTGTATGAGGGGATCATAGAGAAGCGTAGTAGGCCAACGATATTCTCTATATCTATATCTATAACACACTTTGATTCTTCAGGTTCTTGTCAAGAAGAATCAACCTTAAATAATAGAAATCAAAATTATTATATAGAAAGGGGGCGTCAAGTAAATAAGTTTAGAATAAGGTTGGGTCCGCTATCATGCAGCTCCTTAGCATCCATGGAGGTAGCTACCATCCCTACATTCAAACCTATATGATGGTATGGGAGAGAAGGATATAGGTAGTGGGATGGATGATCCCGGGTATGACAGGGTAAGGTGGGCGAGAGAAAGGTAAGGAAATGCAGGTCGAGAGAAATCGAATTGGATGAGTTTTGACATCTATAATAGACTCGACCCACCCCTAGAACTTTTGTTTTTATAAGCCCACCTTTGAAAGGAAGAGGATACTGATTCAAACTCTCGAGAAGTTGGTTGGGTTCACTTCATTAATCAATCGGGATGATTCCGCCTTCTTCCTTAGGTGGTTCATTTGTATTGTCTGTCACTTGTTGATACATATAGAATATGTTTGATTCTTTTGGCGGATAGATACTAAAATGCAAGCTCTGTGCTACTGGATACAACCAGATCACTATTGGAAAGTTTGAACCGATCTGCAACCAGCCTATTCCATATCCTGAAAACCCGAAACTGGAACTGGAGCTGCATTGATCAAGTGAGAGAATGTTGACTCTCTTCCTCACCCTAGAATTCCCTTCCCCTGGATACCAGAAAAGGAGAATGCTTCTAATCTTTAGAGATTGCTTATCCTATTTAATAGAATGGGAGCGTGGTAAAGATATGCATCATATATCTCTCCCAACCGTTTAAGGGTTGAATGAGCTCACCATTTTTAACCCTATACAGACAAGTCATAAGCACTATTAGTTTAGTTTTAAACATCAATAGTTGAGTACCTTCTACCTCCATGTTCCGCCCCTTAGAACCGAACACGCTTGGTTGGCCGACACTAACTAACTAGGGTTGGCACTGATTTGAAAGAAATGACCACTTGCTTGCAAATTATTAACTTACCATTTCAATAGGCATTTGAGTCTTTCCCTCCACTTAGTATTAACACCTGATAATAATGAGTCGATCTTGTCTCTCACTCGATCGATTGATATATTATGTAAAAAAAGCATGAATTAAGAAATAATTTTTGTTTTCGAGCTTCATTCTAGATAGCACTCAACAACCAATCTTGTGTCTTTAAGCGACTGAACCAACTTTTATCTTATTAGATTGGGTTGGCCTTTTCTATATAATAGGACTTTTCTCAATAATAATTTTGAGGGTTGTCTTAATCTGGGTAAAGAGCCTTCATATATTTTGAAACCAATAAAGCCCACTTTCCCGTTTCAATAAATGTGGATTAGCTCATTCCCTTTTCTAGATAATAATTCTGGGATGAAAGACCAACTTCAATCGTGATTAGATGAGTCTAGCTCCATCAATTGCCCTAGATCGTGAGATGTGAAACTTGCGACCTTCCCTTCCTGACATCGGGCATTAGAATAGAATAGTTCAATAGATAGAGACAACTACTAGCTATCGCTTGATTAAGAAGGTAGTATCGTAGTCGCATTAGTTCGAAAAGGGAAAGCACCTTAAATAATTGAAAGAGGGATAGTGCATTGGAATGATGGAAAGCACCAATCAACTATGTTAGAATGAGGTGCCCCATTACTACGTTGAAAATCTAAAGGAGGTCGGGGGAGAGGAATCTCTCAGTTGTTTCTTGCTCCACCCATAGACTATTGTTTTGTTGTTCCAGAACCACATCAACTGCAGCACTATTCAGATCCTAAATGGGATAGGGATAGGGGAGAGAGCTAGAGACCGCGGAAGACAATCCATCCCTATTGATAACGAGAGGGGAAACCCGGATAATGACTAAACCCTAATGAAGAGGTATTGGTGGGGCGACGTCGCGTAGGGGATCGATCGAATGGATGAGGAGGAACTGAACCATGATAAGAAAATGCCAGGAAGAATCGAACCATTGGAAAGAAAGGGAAATAATAATAATAATAATAATTTGTTGGTAAAGCATATAGATAAAGTATTTATATTCTAATCCATAGTGAGTTAAGTGATTGCACTAATAGATTTGGGTGGGCATAATACTGTTGATGTTTAGGGAACTGGAAGGAGGCATAAACCTATGGCCTATTGGTCGTATCTATCCGCAATTGGTGTAGGCAAAGCTTCAGTTTCTCTACCACAACTATGAAGGGTGGAGGCACGAAGAGTAGTTCCCAGGGATGACCAAGCTATGATAATAACTGACTTGAGGGATACAACATGCTCCCGGGGTCAAGAAAGGGATGAGATGGGTATTGGAGAAACCCGTCACTCACAAGTTACGGTGTAGGGACCCACAAAAAATAGCGAAGTAATATCCTATTCGTATCTCTTGTCCAAGAAATAGATTCTTTAGCCCACCCCTCTCCTAGGCCACAATAAGAGGGGGGAAAAGGATCTCCAATCGGTAATGACTGAGCGAGTCAATCCCTGTTGTTCTCCCACATAGATATAACACATTTCCAACTATTTTTCCCACCCCACCTGCTTGACCAAACTGGAATCAAGTAGATAGATAGAGGGAGATTTGTTCAGGAAAGTCTTAAGTTCTTCCACCACTTATAAAAACAACACCCGCTTACAAAGAAACTTACTGGAAATGATGTGGAGCGGTCATTCTTCGCAGCTGACATTGTGGAAAGACTGAAGAATCATTAGTCACCCAATTCATTCGATCCATTTAGTAGCCATAGTTTACATGTTGTCTTCTAGTAGCTATATCTGGTCGTTTCTGGTGAATTTGTGTTTCTTCCTATACCCATTTTTAGTTCTAGGTCGGTTTGGGTTAATGCCCCAATAAACCCTAAACCCTAACTAATAGAGGAGGTGGTTTCTTACTCGTAACAACAACTGTACTATATACCCCCACCCGAGGTATGCATGGTGATGGGCTATGCTCAAATCTTATCTGTTACGAATGTGGATGCCCTCTCGGCTATTGCCTTCCCTACAACTGGAAGGACTAGTGGCTATCTTTTTAAAGGGACGAATAGGAGACTTCTCGAATCAAATAGATGGTTTAGGTATTAGGAATAGGCATTATGGTTGCTTACGACCAATGATAGAAAAGGCCCTCTCTGCTTATTGGAATGGTCTTGTGTGTGCCTCTTACCCGAGACAAAATTACTACCAAGATTCGTACAACTTCCTTAACTAACGACCCGCTAATGACAGGAATGAAAGCACATGATATGCCCTCCAGACTTTGCCCCAATCCACCAAGTGCCTTGCACCCTTTTTATGGTTGGTTTTTGTTTTCAAGATTCATAGAGCTTGGATGTCCCTCTTTTGCATATAGTCCCCACCATCCTAGGTTCTCGTGGTAGGAAAGAAGAGAGTAACCAGCCAGCATGTGATTGCAAAGTCGAGTTTTAGGAGCCAAGGCAAGGGAGAGAGAAAGAACTAGGTAGGGGTGGAGCAATATAAGGAAGACAGGTAGCTCTTTTATTATATATAAATAGTCACCTTATACAATTATCTGGGTGGGGTTCCGCTCACTTCTTCAACTTGGAGTGATCTTCGGTCATGGTGTGATTGGTCGGAGGAATGACTTATCCTCTTACATTGATACAGGGCGATCCATGTTCTATAAGGCTACCTTCTCCACCAACCAATCCATACAGCTCACGTGGCCATGGGCCCCGACCCCCAGTGGATGAGTTATATAGGGCCCTCCTCTATTCTATCTACTTTTCCACTCCCCATTGAGAATGAAGGGGGTACAACCCTTTCTCCTAGAAATCTATAGTAAAGGCCATTCTTTCATAGGCAGGCATAAAATTATGTCCTGGACATAGAGAGGCACAAGACAGTTTCTAAGCCTAGGCTTTTGGGCCGCCTCCATCCATAGGAGGGTTTCTCCCATAAGGAGGCGCTTCGTTGTTCCTGGTTCTACCATCTTCTACAACCTTATCCCATCGGCCAATGAAGTTAAGTAAACGGGGCCCAAACCATAATGTTTTCTCACAGGCACAACATTATAAGTGTCTTCTGTGAGTTTGGCTCTCCCATTACAGACAGATAGAGAGATAATTGACTGAGAGTGTTTTTTTGGGGGGGGGTCGTCTCACCATCCCCGTATATTATGTATGGCCTATCCAACTGTCCTTATAATTGATTGTTTGTACCATCCCACCCTTATGTATTTGTACAATTCTAGGCAAGATTCTCATCCTCATACCTTCCTTCGCAGATCATCAAAGAAATGTGGCTACACGCACACTGCGCAAGACACATGTCACTACCCCCACGTTACATAAGGCTTTGGAAATATATAGGGCTTCGACCTCAGGGCACTAAGTCTAGGCTAATTTTAGACTCCCTCACCAGATCCCAAGTCACAGGCCTCTTCTCCTCCTTGGTCTTATTATTTTTATCAATTCCGAAGAGGTTTGTGTGAATCATTTTTTGGTTTTAGAGGCTATAGTTTGGAAGCAGGACTCTTTGTTTAAACACATATTTGATTCATTGTTTTCTGAAGAGGGTTGTGTGAAGGTGTTTCAGAGGTTGGAGGCATGGATTTATATCCTAACTAGAATCGGAAAAAAAATTGATTCTTCTTTAGATTCAACTAGAGGACGCTTGTCGGGATATTGTAGAAATCATTTTGGGTGTAGTGATGGTTGTTTGTGTTCCACTGAGGTAATTGAGCTAATTGAGCTATAGTCTCAAGCAAAAATATGTGACTTAATGCTGAGTAAACATTCAATTTTGTGCAATATTCCCCCACATGCCACAAAGGTAGCGTTTTGTCGCATGTCATCCATTCGACAATGAGACATTATTTTTTATGTTGCAAGTTACAACACAAACTATATTGTTATTTCCTTCCTAATCACCACCCAAAGAAATCTAAGTAAGCATCATGGTTGCTTGTAACATAGGTTGCACCATTTGTACTACCTGGGTCTATTGAGCCACTGTCGTAGCTTGTTGTGTTTGCTATTTTTGTCCTTCGATTTGATACAACCTTCTTTTTTCACTTCGGTGTCATCTTTGGCCTTTCGAAGGAGTGCTTGAACACCATGACCATTTGTTATGTACTTTGAAATATGTATAATGGTTTTTTACTTGTCGAATCATCTGGTGGATAGTAAGGAGGTGACCCATGAATGACATTATCCACTTCTGGGTTCTCTTGTCGATGTTGCATCTGATCACCAGTGGAATTATATCTTTGGAGGTGTTCCTGCCTTGGATTCGAATTGCCTAAAGATAGTTTCTTATTTATTTCTTGCATTTCATCAACTTTATTCAGATTGGCTCTTTTCTCCATTTTCATATCATAGGCAATCCGATCCACTTCGATTTCCATTTCTAGAGAATACTAATCCTTGTTATTCTAACTTACTACTCTAATAAAGGAATCCCAACATCATAAGTAAAGGAGCTCTAGCATAAGTAAAGGAGCTCTAGGTTGTAAATACCACATAATCAAATGTGAAAGGCCTAATTATCTATCCTGATTTTCATACTCTACTATATATGGTACTAATATCTTATTTGACTTAGCCTATAGAGCAGGAGTCAATACTATACCATTGCCTATGACATTTTTATCATTACAAGAGCCCCATAGATGAAGTGTAAGAGACAAAGATGAATTTGAATGGCGTCCGGGATGAGAGGCTTAAAAGAAACCAAACCATGATGAATGTTCACTGTCTCAATGTATCAAACTTTGGAAATCATTGCCTCATAGGTGGGAGGTATATTCTTCATATACTCAATCTAGAGATCACTATGAAGAGATCCTAAGAAGATCCTCCCTAGTTCGTCTTAGGTGATCTGCATAGTAACTTGTTACAAAGAAAGCTTAAATTGATGGATGAATGTTGTTATAACCTCTTTCTCTCCTTGTTTGATGTGTGTGAGAGAAACAACCTCAAATTCTTAAGTAGGGTGAAAGGAAAACATGCACAAGAAGGTCTAAGTGGATATTTTATCTACACCAAAAATCTATCAATAGTGCATCGTATAATAATGAAAAGTACATTTTTTTCCTCTTCATCGATCAATTGTTGGCACAATCCTAATCATCTTGTTCCTGAAACTCCTTCCTAATCTCCCGGCTGAGGACTCCCGGTGGGAAGCATAATCCTAATCATCCATCTCCTTTACTTCAAACTCTTGAACATGTCCTATATCAAACGATTGGCTCTTTCTTTCTGGGGAAAGCATCAAACTCATAAATCAAATCAATCAAGACTGTTGTGTGGCACCTAATAATCTTATGCTCCTAAAATTGTGTGAATCAACGTAAGTATATCATAGGTTCTTTTTAGTGTGGTAGGCTAGGGCTTATATGGCTCCCTACTTCCCTAGTGAAAATATTTTGTGGAGAGGTTACGGGCTTTCGTTTAACTAGTTGGACTTGGTTGGCTAAAGATGAGGGGCTCTTGGTGAAAGGTTGAAGGCTTTTGTTTACTGGTGAATGGAAAAAGGCGAGAGGTTAGAGGTTCAAGGTTCAAGCTTCTTCTGCTTATAGGTTCAAAGTTGAAGGTTGCAGACTTCGGATTCCTTGTGATTGGCTATGACTGGGAGTATGGCTATGACCTTATGGCTATGATAACCAATGTAAGACTGGTGTATGAACCTCTATATTGTGAATCAACATATGTAAGCATCGTCATTATTCCTTCCATCCAGCCCAGGTAAGAAAATTGACAAGGCTCTGTATCATTAGAGGGTCTAGTTCGAGGGTCGAGGTATAGATCGAGGAATAGAGTCGAGGGATATGGTTCCATATATATTGCAAAAAAGGGGCTATGTCTTCTATATGCAATGACCGATTGGCACTGTGACCCTATGGCACTGACTGGAATGACTAGCTGCTATGGGAAGGAATTTATGTCAATGACTGTGACAACACTGAGTAGAGCTTGCACGGACTGGAGATTCTATCATTGAGATTGTCAAAGAGTAGAGCTCCTAAAAAAGACTACTCTTGGCTTTGTCTTTCTGTTGTACCACCCCTCTCTGTATATGTTGGCAATCAATCAATATATCTCTGGGAAAGCATCCCCCAACTCTGCTCTATATGTTGGTGGCAAGCGAACCCATGGCAAGTTCATATCTTGATAGCAAGATCAAGAAAGCAAGATCCCTACCTACCTTTGGCAAGGATAAAGTTTGATTTATCTCTCTCAGGTAGGTGTTAAAGGTTGGTCAATTGAAGGCATGCAACAAGGGTTGATTGAAGATAGGTCGCAAGGTCGACGAAGGTAGGTTGGAAGGTCTCTCGTTGATGAGGGCAACAAGGTAGTAGGATGGATGAAGTATCTCTCGTATGTCGGATTTGTTGGTCGAAGCCATAGTCCGTCTCGAGTTCACAAGAATAGAGAGAGTACAGGTATCCTAAATAAATAGATTGATCATTAGGTGTGTGGGTTGAAAGTGTAGTTATGTATGTGCTCACTGATGATGGGTTAGTCGTCGAAGTTGTGTCAATTGCATTGTCATCAGGTCTAAATGGAGATCCGTCCAGGTCTCAATCGGTCCCTCAGTCAGGTATAAAGAGATCATCTCTAAGGTAAGGTATAGATCGATGGGAATAAATATTTTGTTCTCTCAGTGGGTAGGTCGAAGCATCCAGTGAAAAGTTTGATCAATTAGATAGGATTACTGTGGGATTTCGTCTCCTCCATCGTGTGTTGCTTGAGGTGAACTCCCTAGGTCTTGGTGGGATGTCTCTTGTAGGTATCCAGAGAGAGGAGATATACTCGATCGGTTATATATCAAAGCAATTGGGCATTTCTAAATGAGAATTGATTGGGTGGCTCATAGGGTAATACTTATAATCATCCTCCCTCTACCTGGGGTTGGGGTCTATAGGGTGTGATGGCTCATGCAATCCCTTCCTTGCCTGCCTAGTGGACAGGCTTGTGTGATCGATCTAGAAATCAATCAAAAATGAAAATATATTGAGTGTAGAAACAACATATATAAGCATCGATGTTTAAATCCTTTCACTGCATCCTGCACATCTATCCCGCTTGGGTTCATTCCATGAAACACATCTTGTGGTGCATTTGCTCATTTTCATAATTCTTTCCACCTCACCCCTCTCGAGATGTCTCTATCTATCTATTTCTTCTCCCTGTCTCTAGCCTCTCATCAAACATTATAGCAGCATCAAGGCGCAAAACCTCAATGCAATCGATTCAATCCATCCAATCAGAGAGAAACGTCATGGAATGGCCATGTTAATAAAGAAGAAAATCCATTTAAGTGCCCCAATGAGCAATGATGTCTTCACAAGCATACACTAGAATGATGTCTGAATTCATAAAAGCAGTTCAAGGGTTGAAGCTCGCCCATATCAACAAAATAGTGGTGCCAAGAAAAATTCTTTGTAAAGGAAGGCAAGGTAAGGTAAAGGGTTCATAGCATGTCATGCCCCCCCTAGTACAGGGTGACTAGGGACACACAATTATGAATTGTTTTTAGAAACAAACCATAAATTAAGGGAGGATTCATAAAACCTAACCTTAGGGCCTACTAAAACCTATTTAAAGAGGTCCCCCTTACATTCTCTTATATCTTTCATTTTCATCCTTTTATTTAAATTTTTATCATTACCATTAATTGCTTTAGGATGTTTGAGAGTGGTTCCAACCTCATTGGACTTCATATGGAGAAAGTAGAATTTTAGGTCCCATTAAAAATTCAACAGACTTAATAGTTTTCAGGATTCCAAGATTGGCAGGATTGCAAGTTGCAACATTTCCACTGGATTCTATCATGTATGTGTTAAATTTGGTAGCATTGATGGTCATTCTCCAATGAGAGGCCATATGGGCCACCTTGAGGCTAGCCAGGGAGATTTGGAGAATCAACCAGTCTTGTGAGGTATTTACAAAAGTCAGGGAGAATGTACAACCTCTGTGAGTCAAACCAAAAGTCAGGACAAACAAGATTCTATGTAAGTCTAATACAAAAGTAAGGGGGAACATACAACCTCTATGAGCATAGACAGTCTAGTGCAAAAATCAGGGGGAACATACAACCTCTCTGAGCATAGACAGACTATTGAAAAAGTCATGGGGAATGTACAACCTCTGTGAACCTAATCAAGCCTTGTGAGCCATGAGAAAAAGTCGAGGCATCTAGCAAAATTTAGGTTGAATATAAAATTCCTATGAGCTAGAAACAAATGATATTCCTAATATTGAAAATGATATAAATGTATTGAACTAGTTCATTGGCACGTGTAATATTATTCACCATGAAGAGAAATTTGAATTGCCTTGTAAAGAGTCGAATTGTAACTGAAGTCTCAATTCTAGTTCTATTTTCTATCTAAAGTGTAATGTTGAGTTGTAACTGAAGTCTCAAGTCTAGATCTATCTTCGAACTAAAGTGTTATGTTGAGTTGTAACTGAAGTCTCAAGTCTAGTTCTATCTTCAAACTAAACTATAATGTTGAGTTATAACTGAAGTCTCAAGTCTAGTTCTATTTTCGAACTAAAGTGTAATGTTGAGTTAAGTCAAGCATGCTTTCACACCCCTATTTCGAGTCCTCTCGACTTCTCCTCCATTCCTTTATAAGCATTGGTTGATCCCCTCTCCTCAACATAATTGATATGCAAGGTAAAAGGTGAAGCTATAAAGGCTGCTATACATAGGCACATATAGATGCAACATATTAGTGTTTTACAGAGGTACATATCAATACTAAAGAAGAAACCATAATAGTGTTGTACAGAGGTACATATCAGCACTAAAGAGGCAGCCATAACAGTGTTGTACAGGAGCACATATCAGCGCTTAGGAAGCAGCCATATCAACGTTGTACAAAGGTGCATATCAACGCTAAAGAAATAGCCATATCAATGTTGTAAATAAGCATATAGAGGCGCATATCAGTCCATCAGTGAGAGGTAGTTTCAACAACCCATATCATAGCTGATATATCTCAGTCTTTGAAAACAACTAGGATACATCTATATCAGCTAGGTCTCTTAGGTCTCTGCCAGGTCAAAGTCAACTTGGCAAGCTCTTTAAGAGCAGAGTTTTTATGGTGGATGTTTGTAAGTGATCTTACATTATTAATGCAATAAAGGAATATCGTTTGTTCGGGTTTTTCTCCCTATACAAGGTTTCCCCAAGGTTTCCCCAGAGTAATATGTGTTGTCGATGTGCATGCTTACGTATCTACATGATTATTGCTATTTAGTTATGAATAGCTAGAATCAAAGTCTTGAAGAATTTAAAAGAATAATCCGCATAAGAAATCAAGCTCAAAATTTAAGATGGTATCATATCTTAGGGTATGTTAATATTGTTGAAGTGCAACAATAGGTACACACAGATCCAAGCAAGTTTGATTAATTTTCCAGTGTGAGGTCCATTACATCCTCCATTTCAGTCGAGGTCGAGGATTGGCTCGAAAGAGCTGCCAACTTCAATGTGTGGAAGATCAAGATAACAAATATCTTGTAGGAGCATGATATTGAGAAGTATGTAACCATAGTGGTGGAGGAACCCACTACTAATGTAGGAAGAGTGACCTTTAGGAAAAGTCAAGCAAAGGCCAAGTGAATCATCTTTTACTCGGTGAAAGACAATGTAATGTTGGAAATGACTTTGTTAATGACTGCCAAGGACTGTATGGATGCCTTGGTGAATCTGTATGAGAAATAGGCTCCAAGTTAGAAGAGGACACTTAAGCACAAACTTAAGTATTTGAAGATGGAGAAAGGTGAATCAGTAGCATCTTTTTGTTCCAAGATAGCCCAGATCAGAGATCAACTTTTGGTTATAGGGGTCACAATGGACAATGAGGATCTAATGTAGGTCATATTTGGTGGTCTTCCTTCTTCATGGGAGACCTTCTTATCCAGTGTAAGTGGGAAAGATATTCAACCCACATTTGAGAGGTTATGGCATGATTTCCTTTAGGGGGAGAGTCACACTGCTACTAGGAGCAACCCAACCAAAGAAGAACATTCAACATTAACATCAAGATTCAAGGGAAAGAAGAAATTTACTTTCCAGAAAGGCTATCAGAGGAAGTCAAACACCAAAGGTATGTTCAAAGGAAAAAGTATTGATACATCTTAGATTAAATGCTTTAGATGTAATAAGTCGGGTCATTTTGCTAGAGACTGTTGGTTTAGGAAGAAAAATCCAAGGAAAGGGAAACATCATGCTTCAACTGTTGATGATGATGAATCCAAAAGAAAATAAAAAAGTCCTCCTAATGAGAAAGAAAATAGAAAAGAAAATTACTTGGTTTTTGCCTTATCCAGTTCAGTTTTCACACAGTCGAGAACTTGTTTAGTAGATAGTGGTGCATCATAGCACATAACAGTGTACAAGGAGATCCTCTAATATTTCAAGACAAAATATTTTGTATAGCAGGTTGAGCTTGGGGATGACAAATGTTACAATATAGAGGGAGTAGACTCTATCTCTAAATTGGAATCTGGGGCTAGACTTCATGTTGATGAAGTATTATATGTTCTAGGGCTCAAGAAAAATATTCTATTAGTTGCAACCCTTGAGGACAAGGGATATTGGGTGATATTCAAGGACATGAAGGCACTATTGTGGGCTAAAGGTAGCCACTTGAGTATAGCAGAACCCATCGGGACTCGCAGAGGAGGATTGTACGTCGTGACAGGACAATCAGTTCAGGCACTGGCTCATGATGCAACTAGCTCCAGCGAATTGTGGAACATAAGACTTGGTCATCCTCATTACAAAGCACTTCCAAATCTACAAAACATGAGTATAAAGCCTTTATTGAAAAGCAGACAGGGAAACACATCAGAACCCTTAGAACAAACAATGGAGGAGAGTTTGAATCTCTCAAGTTTAAGGATTTATGCAAGTCAACAGGAATCAAGAGACAGTTGATCGTGCCATATAACCCTCAACAAAATGGAGTTGTTGAGAGGAAAAATGGGACAATTTTTTAGGCAGCGAAAGCAATGATGTTTGACCAGGATCTGCCAAATTCTTTATGGGCAGAAGCTACCTCCACTAGCGTGTATATTCAAAACAGGTGTCCACATGCTATCTTGAAGGACAAGACTCCTGAAGAGGTCTTATCAGGGATCAAACCTGAAGTAGGGCATCTAAGGATATTTGGGTGTCTAATGTATATTCATGTCCCTAAGGAAAAGAGAACAAAGATATCCAAGGT
This sequence comes from Picea sitchensis, assembly GCA_010110895.2. Classification (NCBI taxonomy): domain Eukaryota; kingdom Viridiplantae; phylum Streptophyta; class Pinopsida; order Pinales; family Pinaceae; genus Picea; species Picea sitchensis. The sequence continues at coordinate 76,737 of SNQJ01S0024781.1, read as the reverse complement.
AAGCTTCGACTATGTGCCTAAGATCATGAAACATCAAAGTCATGGCACGTTGAAAGGTTGCTCCAATGTTTTTAAGGCTAAAAGGCATCTTCCGGTATGCAAAAGATCCCCAAGGAAAAATAAATGTCGTCTTGTGTTGATCTTAGGGTTTAATTTGAACTTGATTATATCCTGAAAATCTGTCCATAAAAGAAAATACTTCGCTTGCGGTACACTCGTCGAGAATCTGATCGATGAAAGGTGCGGGGAAGTTGTCTTTCGGACAGGCTTTGTTCAGGTCACAGAAATCCATACATACACGAATGGTTCCTTTCTTCTTATCTACATGAATGGGGTTGGATACCCATTCGATTAAAGGAACCGGGTAGATGAAGCCAATGTTAAGTAGCTTCTCCACCTCTACCTTGATAGTAGGGGCCTTTTGAGGGTTGACATCTCTAAGGCGTTGCCAAACAGGTTTAGCATCCGGATAAGTTTTAATTTTGTGTTTGACAATATGAGGGTCAATCCCTGGAATCTCTTCATAGGACAAAGCAAATACATCTGAGAATTCCTTGAAGAGCTCAGTGTAGATCATGATTTCTTCTGGCAAACAATCTGCACCGATATTTACATTTTCAACCTTACCAGGGGTACGAGAGATGTTGATCTGGACGGTAGAATAAATACTCGCCATGTTTCCTTTGGCATAAATGTCATGCGTATCAAGTGGAACTACGGCGTGACCGACTATCTTGCTCAAAGTAGGTCGAAATTCGTCTTGTTCGATTCTTTCAAGCTCTAGGAGAAAATAAGAACGATGATGCATATCATCCCAAGTTTTGTTGGAACCATTCATAGCTTCGATGGTGGCTGCATCTGAAGGCAAAGTCTCATCAAGGAAATCATGTGAACAAGACAACGAGGTGGCCCACATGGGCCTAGACATGAGATCCTCCTCGTCCGTCGACGAGGGAACAAGATCGGGATCGATGGAAGAGTCGAGAACAACTTGATACACAATATATGTTGTCGATAGAGGCATGGCCATCCTAGCATGCGACTTTTCTTCACAAGACAAAGTTAGGGAAGGTAGGGTCCATAGATCATCAAAATAAGACGTGCGGAAAGGAATGGACCTCCCAGTCGAGACGGGCCTACTAGACATGGCGAAAACTTGATGGTTCAGTGTCGAGAAGTTGAAAGCACCCATAAGGGAAGAATACATTCCAACACTGACATTCTCGATTGTCGGTCGAGAATTGTCAATCACAGGGATTGAATGTCCAAGAGATCCATTAGAACGAGAGTACGTAAAGGATAACTGATCGATCGTCACAATATTCCCTTCATGAGGAAAACAAGGAGTGCGGAAAACGGATGATATGACTACGATCATAGCATAAGTCCAATTGTGGCCTAGTAACAGGTTCTAATCAGGAGGCGCATCCACTACCTCTACTTCCACCTCTACCATCTTCCCACCTAACTAGACCAGAAAGGCAGGGAGAATACGTGAGGGCGGAAGGAATGACCGTCGAAAGCAGTCAACATGTTCAATGACTTGGAAAGGGTCGGAAAACCGAGAGAGTTCCAACAAACCAGAGACATAACACACATAGTAGCGCCTTCATCAACCACCGTACATTTGATGGTATACTTTGAATACTCCACATGGATTTGGAAAGCCACATGGTAAGGCAAGTGAGGCTTAACATCTATGATGTTAATCTTGATAAGCTTTGAGACACTTGGTTCTAGAGCTCCTAGAGCAGAGAGTAAGGCATTCCTCTGTGAAGGACACGTCTGGAGCACCTCCAAAGACAACATAGCACAAGGGGTTTGGCCTAGGTCCTCAACAGTAGAGTAGTTTTGGGCGGATCTAGCATTTGGATTATGGGTAGAGCGCTTGAGTACTCCTTTCAGAATATGAGGTTGTGGCTCTAGTTTCTCAATCTGTAAAGTCGTAGTCTTCAGGGGAGGAGGAGGAGGATATTCTATACCATGAATAGTTTTCTTAGAACTATAGTCTCGAGATTGAGTGGCTACATCAATTTTTACATCGACCATATTGATACATAAATGATCGCCATCTTATGACTGCTAGTTTTGACCTCCACCAGCTGCATTTTCGGCATTTGAGGAGCTCGACGGTAAGTGTTGATTATGTGAGAATGGATTCGTCAGCACGGCGGGCGATTGAGCTAAAAGCCTTGCAACTTCTGCAAGTTTGGGGCAAAAATGGGTAAGGTGATCCTCTGTGAAAATCTTACAGTGAAACTTCACCTTACTTTTTTCTCATTTTCCCTCTCCAACACTATTACCCATCTTCTCATTATTGTCCTTGGATTTATTACCATTTTTCCCACCCTTACGGTTATTACATCCTTTCTTCTTATTCCCTCCTGGTGGTTGGCTACCATTCGAGTTGGTCGACGATTTCACTGAGTGTACATCCACCGACTGAGTGGGATTGGAAAACATAGACRAGGTTGGTCCTCCTACAAACTGGCTTAAAGACAACTCTTTTAACTTGTTCGTCACCGAGTCTTCAGACTTTACATTGGTAGAACCTACAATGCCATCGGCATGAGGTCTGGGATTTTGTCTAGGGTTGTAGGTAGACCATGGTTTTTTAAAAAGAAGATGGTATAACATCCCAGACTAAGCATATATCAAATCTAATAGTTGGGCTCTAAAGATAGCTTCTTCCTCAGTGGTAACCCCAAAAGTAGCAACGTCCTTCTATATAGGAGCATGCAAGGACTTAAGGAACCATTATAAAAGAAAGGTCATGGGTATAGGGGTCTTAATCAACCTCTTCCATCTACACAACTCCTGGATATGGTCTAATATATGAGTGGCGGTATCCTAGTGTAAAGTAGACAAGAATTCTAAACCAACATCATAACGAAAGGGCCACTGGAAGTGGTTAAGAAAGACCATCACAAACTGACTAAAAGTCCCATATGCCCCCCTTGGTAACTCAATATACAATTTCGCAAAAAATCTGATAAGGGTGCATTGAAATAATCTCAAACGAATAGAATCATCATTAAGGGAGTTTGATGAGCACCAAAGGTGAAAAGTAGTGACGTGATTACAAGGGTCCTCTCCATTCTTACCCTCAAACTTTGGGATTTCTGAAGGAAGTTTTGTGGGGACCGGGGGCCATGTAGTATCGTGACTCATAGGGTCATTCATTAACTTAGACAAATCTAGTAGATTAAGCGTGGCCAGAAAAGGGAGACGGGGTTGTGACATCTGGCCCCAACCTCCCGAGAAAGATTGTGCTTGCGGATTCGAAGGTCATCCAGGGTTCTGGTAAACACCATGGCCCTGTTCGGCATTATAAGGACCTCCTCTGGGTTGATTCATATAAGGTGCGTTGGGCATCATTCCAGCTGGAATGCTCTGTTGAGGGTTATAGAAACTTCCCCCAGCCGGATTAGATCCAGGTTGGGAGTTGCCCAAAGTGTGAAAATGACCTCCCCCGGGTTGGAATTCGGAGGATAGAGGTAGATTCGGCATGCCAAATGTATTGTTCAGAATTTGCATCAACGTGGTAGGATTGTAGGATGGAACTTGAGTTGAAACTTTTCCACTAGGTTGACCATTCCACCCAGAAGTAGGCAGATTAGGCCCAGGGTTGAAAGCAAGCATACGTCCCATATTAGGAGGCATACCGCCCAACACTAGCATTAGGTCCAATAGCTGGGATGGAGTTCAAAAACTGCGAGGTGAAATTAGGCATACCATAAGAAAATGGACTAGAATCCATAGGGATGGACTGAACATTGTAGCTTGGTGAGTGGCCAAGAGACCCAAAGGGGTTCGAGGCGGTAACATGAGCATTAACTATAGACCAGACCATAGTAATGATAGGTGCCTTCAGTACTACAACCATGGAGGTTGTAGGAGTCCAAGGGGTGCCATTAACTAGAGTGGGTATGGGAGTCGAAGGGCTCCAAGAATTCTGAAGACCAGGTTCAGTACTCATACTTGTAGAATCACAAGTCTGAGCGGTGGATGTGTGTGTACCACATGTAATGACTCTACGCATTTTAGAAGGCAAGGACACAAAATCCAGTGGTAACTGTAACAAGAGACGGGACCGGTGGGGCGGCTGGTCTGACTCCACGATGACTTAAGACTCTAAAGATAAAAAAATATATCCTAAGGCCAACTAGTAAGCAAAGAGCACACCAAAAGTCAAATGGCCAATATGCATGCAAACAGGCTAAAGTGGGTGAGTGGCCTCCCTCCCTAAAGAAGGTATGTCTTATCCAAGAGGGACTTGAGACTCCCTGCTAAATATCGGAGGTAACATAATCAATTATAGGGGCCCTCGTGGGCTTAACAACTAGTCAGTTAGACCCCCCCGGAGAGGTAATCCTCCATAAAGGTTGTGTGTTGTCCGACCCCTATCTGACGTAGGGTACCTGCAGAATAACCCCTGCAAGTAACCTATGAGATACCTAAGCCAAGAAACTAATAAGCCACTGTATAACCGATGCACAAGAAAGTAGTCGTAAGTCCAGATCACCATATGGGCAGGGTAGCAAAGATCGAAATATCGAAAGCACCGCCTCTCACAGAGGTATGGGCACTAGCAAGATCCTCAAATATGAATAAATACGTAGAAATATCTCTGATGCTAGGTGAGTATCCAGGGGATATCCCTTCAACCAACTTTGCGTGACCTTGTGATTAACTCCAGTGTGAGTGGAGCCTCCTGATCTTACCAATTATACAATGGATTTCTCCACTCCCTGACTTAGACGCATATGTTGATTTAATTGCCTTGGAGAAGTTTACTCACAAAATCATATTCCAAGGCACTAAATCCTAGACTAGTTTGTGCACCCTAGAAAATAAAATCATTACTAATTAATTTTAAATTATAGTGTTGATTTTATGGCCATGATTACTCAAAAAGGTATATGGTAATGAAACCCATGGTGTTATGACTCTGCAAGAAAGTAAATATGAAGATAATGCAAAGTCCTAAATTTAACTTTTGATGAATGATATGCTCCTAAAAACGATCCAATTTTCAAATTCAAATCTATGATTTAGAAGTAAATATGCAATCTTTCACTATATGTACTAAGCTACTGATAAAACTTCAAAAGACAAAAATGCCAAGCAATGCAAAATGCCTATTTTTTTTGTATTTTCAATATATTAAAACTGAAAATGCATGGACTGAAAATTAACTTGATATATAAACCTAATGTTTATAAAAGAAAGACAACTCAAGAAGGATACATTTCTCCTTCAACAATTCCATACCGTGGATTATATGGTCCAGTGTATCTTTTGTATTTGTTCCCATGAGGTTTTCCCTCTTTCCTCGTTTAGTTCAGTGTATATTTTGTATTTGGGTACCTAACATGGCCTCGTAGCCGGGACCCATTCTTTATTTTCACCATAGTGATGTTCAAGGGGGCTGTTGGAGTTACTTCACACACACCTAGGATTTATTTTTCCTAAGGTTATTCCTTGTTTATTAGTCATAATTAGTCATTATCCAATCTCACATATTTTAGGGGAGAATATTCCACCTGGAGAATATTCCCTTTCAGTTGACACTTCAGTTTGACTAGTTGAGTTGAGTTTAGATGTTGCATTGGTTTTGTCACCATGCAACATTGGTATCATCACCAACTCACTACTCTTTGTTCAGTCAGTTAACTGAAGACTAGTTAACTCAGCTAGGTGGCAGTTTACTCTTGTAACTACTGGTGTGTGTCCAAATCAATCTAGACCACCACTATGGCTCATTATTTACTCATGTATCCTATAGCTATTGTAAACTATTCACTCTTTATGTGTGGAATACGATTAATGAGAATTCTTCCATTCTTTCTCTCTTGCTTCTTCTTTCTCAATTTCTCTCTGCAAATGTGTTTGGTATTTTCTAGCTAGATCTATTCTGTGTAGGTTCAACACATTTACACACCCTTGAATCTGATGAAAAAAAGTTTTTGGAGTTCTCATGGGGATTAGGATCAGCCACTAAAAATAGTGTAGAAGTGTTGGTAGTCTATATGGGCATGCGCCTCATCTCCGACAGAAGTCCAAACAAACTGGTGGTAATCAAGGACTCTGACCTAATCATTAAGGGACTTCGAAGGAATATTAAAAATGCCCACCCCACCATTGCCACAATATTCTCATGCATCAGAGAACTTGAGAAAATATTTGAGAGGGTCATCTATTACCATGTTCTTAGGATGCAAAATGCTTTGGCAGACTCTTTAGCTAAGGCAACAAAGAATTTGGAACATAGCCTTCTAAAAGTCAATAATGAAACCAAATATGAGCTTCTCGCCCGAGTTAGCAAGAAGTAGCCCTATGTGTGTAAGTTTGTGGAACAATAACCAGAATCAGGTAATGAACCCAACCTATGATGACAGGCCCGAAACCACTCCTCCGGTGTGTCACGCAAATCCAAAGGACCCTGGGACCCACGGAAGATTTGGAGTCCACGTCATGACTTGCTTCGACCCACCAGTTGGCACTCCCATGCATTGGAAACACAACATCCTCTGGCATAAGCTCAATTACTCTTCTCGCATCAAAGCTCCTCCTTTAAGCTTGTGTCTTCCATTGTCTCTATGCGGACTTTCATTCCACCTGAGTCGCCTTGTTCGAAAACCCGGCCTTGCACAAGAAATGGATACAACTTCTGAGTTACCTACGTCAGCAGGAGTCATTTCTCAACTTTGTTTGCTATCATTTCAATCCATGGTGTCATCCTCCCTCCCGTGGGAATTGAATTCATTAAAGTTAATCCATATTATGAAAGGTGGCAAGAGAAAATTTTCGGGTAAGCGAGGAAAATAGCTTATTAATACCAATCTTCAATGTTCAAGCGGGCTATCGATGCATAGACAACCAATTTATAGTGTTCTAAGGATTCAAACCATGTGGCGATGTAGCAGTGACTCATGTGCATGCAAAAATTGCACCATCAACACCCTCCAGGACCAAGTCAGAGCACAGTAGGGAGAAATTGAAGAAATAAGAAACATGAATGCCTAGCTCCAGCAGCAAATTCAAACTCAGGAAGTTAGATGAAATGAGGAGTTAACAGTAGTTTTGTGGGTTGTAAACAAAAATACTAGGCACATTCGGAATATTCGTCACCAACTGTAAAATTTCCCTCAACAAACACACGGGCAGAAGCCACCCACTACATCTGAAGAGTCAAGGGTGTCGAACCATCCCCCCGAAGGGCCACAGATAGAGCAGTATGCAGTAGGCTAGGAGGAGCAGCAAATTCATCATGATGTCGAGGGCGCAAGAGGGGAAGAGGTGGACACATATTTACACTTGCACCAATAGATGATGATCAGTAAATCTCTTTTTTTTCTTTTTTCCTTTATAGCCATTTATACTTGGAAATTTTGTATAAGACTATATGGGACCTTTAGACTTTCTCACAGTATGAGGGAAGATCAATCTCTTTTTTATGATGTTGAAGAAAGACTATTTTTTTTACTCTTGAATGTTGTGGTTTACACAGCCTTTTTCTAATAAAAATCTTTTAACTGTCTCTGTAAAAAAGCCAAACAAATCCTCTAACTATCTCCGGAAAATAAATGAGGAGCAGTAAGGGCCTTCAATGCATTGTTGGAATATTTATATTCAGAAAACGGTTTTCCAAAAACATTACTCTCCTTGGCCATAAGAACCCATCCCTCCAGAGGTGAACAGTTAGGGTTCCAAAAATGGCCTAACCTCGTGAAGCTGGTCAGTAAGTCAGTAGACTTATAGAAAGTGGATACCTAAACTTATTTTCCCTCCTTCATAGAAGCTCCACACATTTTGAAATGTGGTTACTTGTGCCACTTCCATCTCCCCCAAATAAATACTTTTGTTTGTGAATCTTGTGCCTTCAATATCAAAACATTGTATGTAGGTTAATGCAAAATAAAAAATGCATCCCAATTTGGAAAAGGGTTTATCAAACATAAACATGGATTCATGCAAAGCCACAAATCCTGATGGGTTTATGAAAAAACAATTGGAAGATGGAATCATGAAGTTTAAATTGAACAATTGTTCTCTTCTTTTGAAAACAATGTAGATACCCAAGAAAAATTTAAAAAACAATAGAATTCGAAAATTGGACTTTTTGTGAAGATTAAATTTTACTAACGGGATCTACTTTCCTTCCCAAAACATTGTTGACAACTAAACAATACTCAAAAAGAATTAGAATTTGAAAATGGATCTTCCTATGGAGTTGAAATTTTATTTACAGAAAAGAAAATACTACAAGACAGTGGTTAGAAACCTCTTAAAAGTCATCACCAAAGCAGAGAGAACACACCATCTTGCAACAACCAAAAAGATAAAATAAAAGTAGACACTAGAATATAATAAATCAGCTCCCACGGTACAGCCTGAGTGCGCCTAACAATTAAGAACATGGATTTTTTCCTTGGAGGTCACATGCTCAATTCCAGAGGGGGTTAGGGTGTGTACATGTGAGTAAAATATTGTTTGCAAATATTTGTGTGGCACTAGCAAGGTAACAACACCCTCACTCTCGCTTCCAGGTTAGAGGGGGACAAATTGTATTTCTCGGGTGGACCCCGATGCCCAAAATTTAACCACAAAAAAAAATCAGCTCCCTTAGAGAATTTGAAAATGGGTCTTTGAAATGGAAATTGCAAATGGGTTTATCAAAGACAACTGTAGATGTGCATTTGCAGAACATCAAACCTATAATTAGCTTCATGAAGAACAAATTGCAGATGGGTTTCTGAAGCACATAAAAACGTTTCCAATTCAATATTCATATTAAAAGTAATGTTGATATGAAAACTGTACACCTATGATGCAGGAAACGCCACTCCAGGTGTCGTACCAGGCACGTTTATGTATGGAAACGTAGAAACACGTGTGGTATGGGCTTGAAATGTGTTTACGGCTATACAAACATGTCCCAAGTATGGGAAACACATTTCTTACAGCAGGAAATGTGTTTCCAAGCCATACCAACTTCCATACTATGTGTTTAGAACACTAAATCTGCCTATTTTCACTTGGTTTGACTCAGTTTTTTATTAGGTTTGACCAAAAATGATGGCAATTAATGGCAATGTTAAATTCTTAAAATTGACATTTCCTTTATCTTTCATTTTTATCCTATTACTTAATCTTTTAATATTACCATTAATTGTTTCGCGATGTTTGAGAGTGGTTCCAACCTCATCAGAGTTCATATGGAGAAAGTAGAATTTCATATCCCATTCAAAAAACCATCAGACTTAACAGTTTTCAGGATTTAGGGATTGTTAGATTGCAGCATTTTCATTGAATTTTATCACATATGGGGGTATGGGATTGACATTTAATCAAAAGAACTAAGTCCTTTATGTACCCTGATGTTGGTGGTGTTGATTGTTGAATTCATTTGTCATGGCCTTAGTAAAAATGTAGCTATCACTCAAACCAAAATCATTGATTAGGCATGGCAAGCTTTTTCTACCATATTTTAAGGCTTGGATTAGGCAGTTCATCAAATTGGGTGTTGTTGACTGGTTTTCCTAGAGGATCACGGTAGAGGCAAAGGCTAGACAAGAGGCAAAGGGTGATACTAATGATGAGGATCCCAATATAACCAATGGCAGAACATTGCTTGTCATTTGTGTTTTCCATTTAAATGTTCTTTCTCATTTATTCATAATGATTTCTTTCAAAGTTTCAATATAATGTGCTATTTGGAAATGGGGAAACATGATTATCATGATTATGGGGAAATATAGATAATCATGTTTTCCCATTTCCATTTTTTTGTGGGGTCACATTTCCAACGTGTTCCCATTTTGGAAACTCGTACCCTCTTCCTTGTATCATGCACCTTAACCCTGCACACTCTTCACATAAACACATTATCCTCCATGAAACAGATGAAAGCAAAACACTTGAATTGTGTTTTTTGGGTTTTGATTCAACCAACCCAACACCCAGACACAATTTTTACAAAAGAATCCAATCAAACTTAATAAACTAAAACAACTCCCAAGTATATAGTAAGTATAAATATTTCCTAGAGTGAAAATTAAAGCATATTAGAGAGGGATACTTGAATACAAAACCTTCTAATCTAAAAACACCCATAAAATTAACCAAATATGAACCACAAGACACAAACATCAATTCAAGAATCTAAAAATAGGGGTTCAATGACATATTAGGTGATAGCTCCATACCAGAGTAAAATTTTGAGCTTCTCGTCATTACAAGCGAAATTGTGACCAAACCCTGGATTCCAAGATGTCAAGGTGAAACTAGATCTCCACTTTGAAGATTCAAGGATGGGTTTCTCAAGCACATAAAAAAATTGATATTTGACTAGGATCTGCCAAATTCTTTATGGGCAGAAGCTATCTCCACTAGTGTGTATATTCAAAACAGGTGTCCACATGCTATCTTTAAGGAAAAGACTCCTGAAGAGGTCTTATCAGGGATCAAACCTAAAGTAGGGCATCTAAGGATATTTGGGTGTCCAGTGCATATTCATGTCCCTAAGGAAAAGAGAACAAAGATATCCAAGGTAAGCTTCGACTATGTGCCTAAGATCATGAAACACGAAAGTCATGGCACGTTGAAAGGTTGCTCCGACGTTTTTAAGGTCGAAAGGCATCTTCTGGTATGCAAAAGTTCCCCAAGGAAAAATGAATGTCGTCTTGTGTTGGTCTTCGAGTTTAATTTGAATTTGATTATATCCTGAAAATCTGTCCATAAAAGAAAATACTTTGCTTCTGGTGCACTCATTGAGAATCTAATCGATGAAAGGTGTGGGGAAGTTGTCTTTCTGACAGGCCTTGTTCAGGTCACAGAAATCCATACATACACAAATGGTTCCTTGCTTCTTATCTACATGAACGGGGTTGGATACCCATTCGGTTAAAGGAACCGAGTAGATGAAGCCAATGTTAAGTAGCTTCTCCACCTCTGCCTTGATAGTAGGGGCCTTTTGAGGGTTGACAGCTCTAAGATGTTGCCAAATAGGTTTATCATCCAGATAAGTTTTAATTTCGTGTTCGAAAATACGAGGGTCGATCCCTGGAATCTCTTCATAGGACCAAGCAAATAAGTCTGAGAATTCCTTGAAGAGCTCGGTGTAGATCATGATTTATTCTAGCGAACAATATGCACCGATATTTATGTTTTCAACCTTACCAGGGGTATGAGATATGTCGATCTCGATGGTAGAATAAATACTCGCCATTTTTCCTTCGGCATAAATGTCATGTGTATCAAATGGAACTACGGCGTGACTGACTATCTCACTCAAAGTAGGTCGAAAGTCGTCTTGTTCAATTATTTCAAGCTCTAGGAGAAAATAAGAACGGTGATGCATATCATCCCAAGGTTTTTCGGAACCATTCATAGCTTCGATGATGGCTTCTTCTGAAGGTAAAGTCTCATCAAGGAAATCATGTGAACAAGACATTGAGGTGGCCCACATGGGCCTAGACACGAGATAATCCTCATCCGTCAACGAGGGAACAAGATCAGGATCAATGGAAGAGTCGAGAACAACTTGATACGCAATATATGTTGCCGATAGTGGCATGGCCATCCCAGCATGCGACTGTTCTTCACAAGACAAAGTCGGGGAAGGTAGGGTCCATGGATCATCAAAATAAGACATGCAGAAAAGAATGGACCTCCCAGTCGAGACGGGCCTACTGGACATGGCATAAACTTGATGGTTCAGTGTCGAGAAGTCGAAAGTAACCATAAGGGAAGAATACATTCCAACACTAACATTCTCAATTGTTGGTCGAGAATTCTCAATCACAGGGATTGAATGTACAAGAGATGCATTAGAACTAGAGTACGCAAAGGATAATTGATCAATCGTCACAATATTCCCTTCATGAGGAGAACAAAGAGTGCGGAAAACGAATGATATGATGACGATCATAGCATAAGTCCAATTGTGGCCTAGTAACGGGTTATAATTAGGAGGCACATCCACTACCTCTACTTCCACCTCTACTGTCTTCCCACCTAACTGGACTAGAAAGGCAGGGAGAATAACATGAGGGAAGAAGGAATGACTGTCGAAAGAAGTCAACATGTTCGATGACTTGGAAAGGGTCGAAAAACCAAGAGCTTTCCAACAAACCAGAGACATCATACACATAGCATCGCCTTCATCAACTACCGCATGTTTGATGGTATACTTTGAATACTCCACATGGATTTGGAAAGCCACATGGTAAGGCAAGCGAGGCTTAAAATTTGTGATGTCAAACTTGATAAGCTTTGAGCCACTTGGTTCTAGAGCTCCTAGAGCAGAGAGTAAGGCATTCCTCTGTGAAGAACACGTCTGGAGCACCTCCAAATTCGACATAGCACAAGGGGTTTGGCCCAGGTCCTCAACAATAGAGTAGTTCTGGGCAGCTCTAGCATTTGGATTATGGGTAGAGCACTCGAGTACTCCTTTTGGAATACGAAGTTGTGGCTTTGGTTTCTCAATCTATAAAGTCGTCATCTTTGGGGGAGGAGGAGGAGGAGATTCTAGACCATGAATAGTTTGTTTAGAACTATAGTCTCGAGATCGAGTGGCTACATCAATTTTTGCATCGACCATATTGATACATAAACGGTCACCATCTTACGACTATTGGTTTTAACCTCCACTAGCCGCATTTTCGACGTTTAAGGAGCTCGATGCTAAGTGATGATTATGTGGGAATGGATTCATCAGCACGGTGGATGATTGAGATAAAAGCCTCACAGCTTCTGCAAGTTTGGGGCACAAATGGGTAAGGTGATCCTCTGTGAAAATCTTACAGGGAAACTTCACCTTACTTTTTTCTCATTTTCCCTCTCCAACACTATTACCCATCTTCTCATTATTGTCCTTGGATTTATTACCATTTTTCCCACCCTTACGGTTATTACATCCTTTCTTCTTATTCCCTCATGGTGGTTGGATACCATTCGAGTTGGTCGACGATTGCACTGAGTGTACATCCACTGACTGAGTGGGATTGGAAAACACAGACAAGGCTGGTCCTCCTATAGACTGGCTTAAAGACAACTCTTTTAACTGGTTTGTCACCGAGTCTGCGGACCTTACATTGGCAGAACCTACAATGGCATCGGCATGAGGTCCTGGATTTTGTCTAGGGTTGTAGGTAGACCATGGTGCTTTAAGAAGAAGATGGTACAACATCCCAGACTGAGCATATATCAAATCTAATAGCTGGGCTCTAAAGATAGCGTCTTCCTCAGTGGTAACCCCAGAAGTAGCAACATCCTTCGAGATAGGAGCGTTCAAGGACTTAAGGAACCATTCTAAAAAAAGGGTCGTGGGTATAGGGGTCTTAATCAACCTCTTCCGTCTACGCCACTCCTGGATATGGTATGAGATATGAGTGGCGGTATCCTAGCGTAAAGTAGACAAGAATTCTAAACCAACATCATAATGAATGGGCCATTGGAAGTGGTTAAGAAAGACCATCACAAAATACCTAAAAGTCCCATATGCCCCCCTTGGTAGCTCAATATACCATTTCGCAACAACTCCGATAAGGGTGCATTGAAATAACCTCAAACGAATAGAATCATCGTTAAGGGAGTTTGATGAGCACCAAAGGTGAAAGGTAGTGACGTGATCACAAGGGTCATCTCCATTCTTACCCTCAAACTTTGGGATTTCTGAAGGAAGTTTGGTGGGGACCGAGGGCCATGTAGGATCGTGACTCACAGGGTCATTCATTAACTTAGACAAATCTGGTAGATTAAGCGTGGCCAGAAAAGGGAGACGGGGTTGCAACATCTGGCCCTAACCTCCCGAGAAAGATTGTGCTTATGGATTCGAAGGCCATCCAGGGTTCTGATAAACACCATGGCCATGTTCGGCATTATAAGGCCCTCCTCCGGGTTGATTCATATAAGGTGGGTTGGGCATCATTCCAGCTGGAATGTTCTGTTGAGGGTTATAGAAATTTCCCCCAGTCGGATTAGATCCAGGTTGGGAGTTGCCCAAAGTGTGAAACTGACCTCCCCTTGGCTGGAATTCGGAGTATAGAGGCAGATTCGGCATGCCAAATGTATTGGTCGAAATCTGTGTCGAGAAGGTAGGATTGTAGGATGGAACTTGAGTCGAAACTTGTCCACTAGGTTGCCTATTCCACCCAGAAGTAGGAGGATTAGGCCCAGGGTTTAAAGCAAACATACCTCCCATATTAGGAGTCATTTGAGGGATTTGAGATCCACCAAATGAAAAAGGACTGTATGGAGGTGTGTTTCCCGCAAGCCCAATGTTAGCATTAGGGCCAACAGCTGGGATGGAGTTCAAAAACTGTGAGGTGACATTAGGCATACCATAAGAAAATGGACTAGAATCAATAGGGATGGACTGAACATTGTAGCCCAGTGAGTGGCCAAGAGACACAAAGGGGTTCGAGGCAGTAGCATGAGCATTAACTATAGACCAAGCCATAGTAATGATAGGTGCCTTCGGTACTACAACCATGGAGGTTGCAGGAGTCAAAGGGGTGCCATTAACTACTGTGGGTATGGGAGTTGAAGGTCTCCCAGAATTCTGAAGACCAGGTTTAGTACTCATACTTGTAGAATCACAAGTTCGAGTGGTGGATGTGTGTGCACCCCGTGTAATGACTCTACGCCTTTTAGAAGGCAAGGACACGAAATCAGGTGGTAACTGTAACAAGCGACGAGACCGGCGGGGCGGCTGGTCTGACTCCACGATGACTTAAAACTCTAAAGATAAAAAATATATCATAAGGCCAACTAGTAAGCAAAGACCACACAAAAAGTGAAACAACCAATATGCATGCAAACGGGCTAAAGTGGGTGAGTGGCCTCCCTCCCTAAAGAAGGTATGTCTCGTCCAAGAGGGACTTGAGACTCCCTGCTAAAGATCAGAGGTAACATAATCAGTTATAGGGGCCCTTGTGGGCTTAACAACTAGTCGGTCAGACCCCCCCAGAGAGGTAATCCTCCATAAATTTTGTGTGTTGTCCGACCCCTATCTGATGTAGGGTACCTACAAAATAACCCCTACAAGTAACCTATGAGATACCTAAGCCAAGCAACTAATAAACCATTGTATAACCGATGCACAGGCCAGCAGTCGTAAGTCCATATCACCATATGGGCAGGGTATCACAGCCCAAAATATTGAAAGCACCGCCTCTCACGGAGGTATGGGCACTAGCAAGATCCTCGATGATCAAAATCTGGACCAGGGGTCAAAATTTAGCTCAAAAATAAAAGTTCTCGGAATTGCCTCAAAACGAACAGGTGCGTAGCCCTCATCGTCACGAACCCAACGCAACTTGTTTGGGTTCAAACAGACATCGGATGAGAGAGATATCACGTTCTGTTCGAATCGTCAAACAAGCAAAAAAAAGGGATGTTGACTGTACAGTCCGTACGGACGCTGATGTGGCATGTCTGTACGATGACGTGGAAAAGATCAATTGGTAGAGCCGTATGACATGTGGTGTGTGCTGAGTTGGCAGTTTGAACGAATCATTTGATGACACGTGGCATTATTTTGGCAAGTGGTTTGGTGCCATGTGGCCCAATCGTGGGTTGCCACGTGGCACCGTTCTAATTGGTTGTTAGTTCAAAGTATCATGGAGTCCGTGGGGATCGAACCTCGGACCTCCCCTAAGGTTCAACGCTTTAGTAATGTGTGGGCTACCACTAGCCCACACGGTGGTCCTTGTAAAACATATAGGTTTAATTATATTTAAATTGAATTAAAGTGTGAGTTGGGGCGCGTCCGGATTGGGGCATAGCCCCAGCCCCCAGTCGCACACACGATACCATATGGCTCTAGCCTGGATTTGTGCGGGAATTCTAACATTTCAAATGGTTAGCCTCAGTCGTATACAATACCATATGACCGTGTTATTTGTGCACGCGTTTCCAACAATTTCAAAGCCCCGGTCTTTTGTATCAACTCATATGACCTTAATATTTGTGCGCGGGGGGAAATTTGTTTTTTTTTACAATGGTTAGCCCATGGTTTCGGGTGCTTACCCATATGCCCATAGCTTTGGCGGTTAGGGGCTAGGCGCACCCTAATCGTTCGACAGTTTGACCCTTTTTTTGGTTACGCGCGTGTGCTAGGTTTTAGCATGAATTTGAGCGTGTGTGCTAGGTTGGCCACACAAAGGTGTGTTTTGGTGAACCAGCGACAACAAGTTTGAAGGAAGAAAATGGCAGGAGGCCTATCTTCTTCATCTTTTGGGCAAATGAGGTGCCGAAAACGCCCAGCTAGGGGTTTTTGGATGTTCTGAATCCATTGGCACTATTTTCAAAGCCATTTGAAGACTTATTTTTTAGGTTTTTCACCATTGAAGTTTCAAAGAGCTCCAGAGAGCTTGAAGCCCTCATTGTTTGAGGTCATGCTCAGATGAGCCCATGTTTGTTTTCTGTGATTGAATAATCATTTTTGGCTAATTATTATGCTCTGAAAACTTTGGGAGAGGTTTCAGATCCATTTGAGGACTTCTACAGGTGTTTTTTCCACAAAGAAGCTCAGGGAAGCTTAAGGCCACATGTAGAAGAGGTCATGCCCGGATGAGCCATGATCTGTTTTCAGAGTTCTATTAGTCATTTCTAGGGTTTTTATGTATTATGAACCCAATGGTACAGTTAGTTAATCCATTGGAGTTGATAAACATCTTGTAAAATAATATTTTACAAATTAATCCCAGAGAGCCAAGTCCATTGAAGGAGGCTCAAGGAGATGTAGCCCAAAGAGGGGTGAACTCCTTTATCATCTTGTTATTGTTGTGAGTTTGATGGTTTATTTGCTGCAAGTTATGTTGTTGTGTATTTATTTAAAGTACATATTTAACCATTTAAAAGAACATTTCCTCACACATGAACATTTAAAAGAAGATGCATAAACTTGACACATAATTCATCTTGCATATTTTAACACATGGAGCAAGGTCCTGTAAAGTTTATTTTAATGAAGTAGAGGGTGCTTGCATAGCATAACAAGTCATCCCACTATTTTCAGATCAGGTGGTATTAGAGCATAGTTTGTTTTGTTCATGTGATTTCCATTGATAGCTTGAGTTTTAGCTGTTGGTATTTGTGCAAGTTTTGTGTTGAAGTTTGATATCTTGCAAGGATGGAGGAAGCTTCAAACTTTGATAGTTCTCATACATCTTCATTATCTAAGTT
>SNQJ01S0024781.1:43550-54034 GCA_010110895.2 Picea sitchensis | reverse complement strand
TTCAGTTTGACTAGTTGAGTTCAGTTTAGATGTTGCATTGGTTTTGTCACCATGCAACATTGGGATCATCACCAACTCACTACTCTTTGTTCAGTCAGTTAACTGAAGACTAGTTAACTCAACTAGGTGGCAGTTCACTCCCGTAACTGCCTGAGAGACTAGACTAGGTGGCAGTTTACTCTTGTAACTACTGGTGTGTGTCCAAATCAATCTAGACCACCACTATGGCTCATTATTTACTCATGTATCCTATAACTATTGTAAATTATTCATTCTTTATGTGTGGAATACGGTTAATGAGAATTCTTCCATTCTTTCTCTCTTGGTTCTTCTTTCTCAATTTCTCTCTGCAAATGTGTGTGGTATTTTCTAGCTAGATCTATTATGTGCAGGTTCAACACATTTACACACCCTTGACTCCGATGAAAACAAGTTTTTGGAGTTCTCATGGGGATTAAGATCAGCCACTAAAAATAGTGTAGAAGTGTTGGTAGTCTATATGGGCATGCGCCTCATCTCCGAGAGAAGTACAAACAAACTGGTGGTAATCAGGGACTCTGACCTAATCATTAAGGGACTTCGAAGGAATATTAAAAATGCCCTCCCCACCCTTGCCACAATATTCTCACGCATCAGAGAACTTAAGAAAATATTTGAGAGGGTCGACTATTACCATGTTCTTAGGATGCAAAACTCTTTGGTAGACTCTTTAGCTAAGGAAACAAAGAATTTGGAACATATCCTTCTAAAAGTCAATAACGAAACCAAATATGAGCTTCTCCCCCGAGTCAGCAAGAAGTGGCCCTATGTGTGTAAGTTTGTGGAACAATAACCAGAATCAGGTAATGAACTCAACCTATGATGACAGGCCTGAAACCACTCCTCCAGCATGTCACACAAATCCAAAGGACCCTAGGACCCACAGAAGATTTGGACTCCACGTCACGACTTGCTTCGACCCACCAGTTGGCACTCCCATGCATTGGAAACACAACATCCTCTGGTACAAGCTCGATTACTCTTCTCGCATCAAAGCTCCTCCTTTAAGCTTGTGTCTTCCATTGTCTCTATGCGAACTTTCATTCCACCTGAGCTGCCCTATTCGAAAATCTGGCCTTGCACAAGCAATGGATACAACTTATGAGTTACCTACGTCAGCAAAAGTCATTTCTCAACTTTGTTTGTTATCATTTCAATCCATGGTGTCATCCTCCCGCCCGTGGGAATTGAATTCATTGAAGTTAATCCATGTTATGAAAGGTGGCGAGAGAAAATTTATGGGTAACCGAGGAAAACAACTTATTAATACCAATCTTCGGTGTTCAAGTGGGTTATCGACACATAGAAAACCAATTTACAGTGTTCTAAGGATTCAAACCATGTGGCGATATAGTAGAGACTCATGTGTGTGCAGCAATTGCACCATCAACACCCTCTAGGACCAAGTGAGAGCACAGTAGGGAGAAATTGAAGAAATAAGAAACATGAATGCCCAACTCCAGCAGCAAATTCAAACTCAGGAAGTCAGACGAAATGAGGAGTTGACAGTATTTTTGTGGGTTGTCAACAAAAATACTGGGCACATTCGGAATATTCGTCACCAACTGTAAAATTTCCCTCAACAACCACACAGGCAGAAGGCACCCGCTACATCTGAAGAGTCAAGGGTGTTGAACCATCCCCCTAAAGGGCCACAGATAGAGCAGTATGCAGCAGGACATGAGGAGCAGCAAATTCATCATGATGTCGAGGGCGCAAGAAGGGAAGAGGTGGACACATATTTACACTTGCACCAGTAGATGATGATCAGTAAATCTATTTTTTTTCTTTTTTCCTTTACAACCATTTATACCTGGCAATTTTGTATAAGACTACATGGGACCTTTAGACTTTCTCACAGTAGGAGGGAAGATCAATCTCTTTTTTATGATGTTGAAGAAAGACTGTTTTTTGTACTCTTGAATGTTGTGGTTTACACAACCTTTTTCTAATAAAAATCCTTTAACTGTCTCTGTAAAAGAAAAAAACAAATCCTCTCATTGTCTCTGGCAAATAAATGAGCAGCAGTAAGGGCCTCCAATGCATTGTTGGAATATTTATATTCAGAAAACGGTTTTCCAAAAACATTACTCTCCTTGGCCATAAGAACCCATCCCTCCATAGGTGAATAGTTAGGGTTCCAAAAATGGCCTAAGCTTGTGAAGTTGGTCAGTAAGTCAGTAGACTTATAGAAAGTGGATACCTAAACTTATTTTCCCTCCTTCATAGAAGCTCCACACCTTTTGAAATGTGGTTACTTGTGCCACTTCCATCTCCCCCAAATAAATACTTTTGTTTGTGAATCTTGTGCCTTCAATATCAAAACATTGTATGTGGGTTAATGCAAAATAAAAAATGCATCCCAATTTGGAAAAGGGTTTATCAAACATAAACATGGATTCATGC
This sequence comes from Picea sitchensis, assembly GCA_010110895.2. Classification (NCBI taxonomy): domain Eukaryota; kingdom Viridiplantae; phylum Streptophyta; class Pinopsida; order Pinales; family Pinaceae; genus Picea; species Picea sitchensis. The sequence continues at coordinate 51,589 of SNQJ01S0024781.1, read as the reverse complement.
AAAGCTACAAAGCCTGATGGGTTTATGAAAAATCAATTGGAATATGGAATCATGAAATTTAAATTGAACAATTGTTCTCTTCTTTTGAAAACAATGTAGATACCCAAGAAAATTTTTAAAAACAATAGAATTCGAAAATTGGACTTTCTCTGAAGATAAAATTTTACTAACAGGATTTACTTTCCTTCCTAAAACATTGTTGACAACTAAACAATACTCAAAAAGCATAAGAATTTGAAAATGGATCTTCCTATGGAGTTGAAATTTTATTTATAGAAAATAAAATACTACAAGACAGTGGTTAGAAACCTCTTAAAAGTCATCACCAAAGCAGATAACACACACCATCTTGCAACAACCAAAAAGATAAAATAAAAGTAGACACTAGAATATAATAAATCAGCTCCCTCGGTACAGCCTGAGTGGGCCTAATAATTAAGAACATGGATTTTTTCCTTGGAGGTCACATGCTCAATTCCAGAGGGGGTTAGGGTGTGTACATGTGAGTAAACTATTGTTTGCAAATATTTGTGTGGCACTAGAAAGGTAACAACACCCTCACTCTCGCTTCTAGGTTAGAGGGGGACAAATTGTATTTCTCGGGTGGACCCCGATGCCCAAAATTTAACCACAAAAAAAATCATCTCCCTTAGAGAATTTGAAAATGGGTCTTTGAAATGGAAATTGCAAATGGGTTTATCAAAGACAACTGCAGATGTGCATTTGCAGAACATCAAACCTCTAATTAGCTTCATGAAGCACAAATTGAAGATGGGTTTTTGAAGCACATAAAAACGTTTCCAATTCAATATTCATATTAAAATTAATGTTGATATGAAAACTGTACACCTATGATGCAGGAAACGCCACTTCAGGTGTCGTACCAGGCACGTTTCTATATGGAAACATAGAAACACGTGTGGTATGGCCTTGAAATGTGTTTACATCTATACAAACATGTCCCAAGTATGGGAAACACATTTCTTACAGTAGGAAATGTGTTTCCAAGCCATACCAGCATCCATACTATGCGTTTAGAACACTAAATCTGCCTATTTTGACTTGGTTTGACTCAGTTTTTTATTAGGTTTGACCAAAAATGCTGGCAATTAATGGCAATGTTAAATTATTAAAATTGACATTTCCTTTTTCTTTCCTTTTTATCCTATTACTTAATCTTTTAACATTACCATTAACTGTTTGAGAGTGGTTCCAACCTCATCAGAGTTCATATGGAGAAAGTAGAATTCCATATCCCATTCAAAAAACCATCAGACTTAACAGTTTTCAAGATTTAGGGATTGGTAGATTGCAGCATTTTCATTGGATTTTATCACATATGAGGGTATGGGATTGACATTTAATCAAAAGCACCAAGCCCTTTATGTACCCTGATGTTGGTGGTCTTGATTGTTGAATTCATTTGTCATGGCCTTAGTAAAAATGTAGCTGTCACTCAAACCAAAATCATTGATTAGGCATGGCAAGCTTTTTCTACCATATTTTAAGGCTTGGATTAGGCAGTTCATCAAATTGGGTGTTGTTGACTGGTTTTCCTAGAGGAGCACGGTAGAGGCAAAGGCTAGACAAGAGGCAAAGGGTGATACTAATGATGAGGATCCCAATATAACCAATCGCAGAACATTGCTTGTCATTTGTGTTTTCCATTTAAATGTTCTTTCTCATTTATTCATAATGATTTCTTTCAAAGTTTCAATATAATGTGCTATTTGGAAATGGGGAAACACGATTAATCGTGTTTCCCCATTTCCAATTTTTTGTGGGGTCACATTTCTAGCGCGTTCCCATTTTGGAAACTCTACCCTCTTCCTTGTATCATGCACCTTAACCCTGCACACTCTTCGCATAAACATATTATCCTCCATGAAACAGATGAAAGCAAAACACTTGAATTTTGTTTTTTGGATCATGATTCAACCAACCCAACACCCACACACAATTGTTACAGAAGAATCCATTCAAACTTAATACACTGAAATAACTCCCAAGTATATAGTAAGTATAAATATTTCCTAGAGTGAAAATTAAATCATATTAGAGAGGGATACTTGAATACAAAACCTTCTGACCTAAAAACACTCATAAAATTAACCAAATATGAACCACAAGCCAAAAACATCAATTCAATAATCTAAAAACAGGGGTTCAATGACATATTAGGTGATAGCTCCATAACAGAGTAAAATTTTGAGCTTCTCATCATTACAGGCGAAATTATGACCAAACCCTAGATTCCAAGATGTCAAGGTGAAATTAGAGCTCCACTTTGAAGATTCAAGGATGGGTTTATCAAGAACATAAAAACATTTCCAATTCAATATTCATACTAACTATAATGTCAATATGAAAACCCTGCACTCTCTTTACATGAACACACTATCCACCAAAAGCATAACATCTACAGTTTGCTTTTCTGGTTCTGATTGAACCAATAGAACACCCACAAGCAAATTTTACAGAATAGAGCCACTAAAAATTAAGAAACTGAGATAACTCCCAGTTATAAAGTAACTGTAAACATTTCCTAGAGTGAACATGAAAGAATATTAGATATGGATACTTAGAATACAAAACCTTCTGGCCTACAAAAAATCATAAAATAAACCAAATATGAACCATTGGCCACAAATAATTTAAAAACAGTGATTCAAGGGCATATTAGGTTGTAACTCCATACCAGGTCAAAATTTTGGGATTCCAGTTATTGCAGGCAAAATTGTGACCAATAAACCCTGAATATTCGTTGGTATAGAAAAAAATAGCAATGAAGACCATGTTTACCTCTAAGCAATGGTTAATACAAAAACAATTGCCTACAGTATACAACATGGGGATTGCACCGGAAATGAAGATAGTCGAGACCACTGCAATTTTATGTAATATCGACCAGCTCAGGTGCAGTTGTTTATCCTTGATTTTCTTCAGAGTGCCATCAAGGCTCCCATTGGAGATGAAATCATATTCTGACAGATGGGCATTGGGTTGTCGGATATAAGCTTGCAACACTGCAAAATTTCTATGCCTAACTCCACCTAAACCTCCAACTCGTCTTGAATCTGTCCCTTGACGAAAGTACTCGACATTTCATGGGATTCACGACATCATTCATTCCATTATCAAGTTTGGCCCGAAAATCCATTCCATTGGGTCCGACTCTGACCAGGTATGCTTCATCTAGGCAACCCTCCTGCCCTAAAAATGATAGCATCTTGGAACCGATCCTAGAATCAAATAAAAATGGACTGCTTTGTCAAAAGCACTTTATTGATATATATCACAGCAGCCCTCATAACACTTGCTACAACCCCAACACCTGTAAAACCAGTAAGGTTGCTTAAGCCAATACCCAGAACTAACCTTCTGGACCTGCCTCTTATATTGTATGCATTTGGAAGCCTTAGAGGACATGGGAATTGTGCTAATTTTGTTTTTCCACGACATGTGGTACCCTGAATTTCACCCAACCCCGCCATTTTGATTCAATAACGAAGTACCCGAGCGGTTATTGCCCCATTTCCTGCCCTGAAAGGAGCCCCACAATCCGTGATCCAACAGATGCCTCTCTACTAAACTCTCCATCCTCAACAGAGCCTACTTCAAATACCCAAAAAAAAAGTTTAAATAACTCTCAATTCTAAACTGCAAATTCATAAAATCTAAAGAACGAAAAAGAATGGAAACAAAAAAAGAGCATGAATTGGAACCCTCTTATTGTGGAAAAATATGCTTTTGGGTTTCCCTGGAAAAAGCTCGAACTGACTAAAACAGATTAAAAAATCATATCTAAAACAGATCAAAAAAGCATAAATCAACTGACTAAAACAGATTAAAAAATCATATCTAAAATAGATCAAAAAAGCATAAAAAAACATAACTAAAACAGATTAAAAAAACATAACTAAAACAGAGAAAAAAAACATAAATCTAAACTTAAAAGAAAACAAGAATTGAAACTGAAAAAAATAATTTAATTCTCAATTAAAGAGAAAGTGGGAATTTGTCTCTATCTGGATGGATGGATGGTATGGTTCGAGAGACCGAGGTAGAGGCCAGAATCTATATAGCCCTTGAAGGGATATAGTTGATAAATAACTATATATATCAAATCTTAACAATGTTTCAACATTTTCCTCCTCCTCCTCTATCTATGGTCTGGATTGGTATGCCTGTGTACTTGGGTGGCTGAGTCTGTGTGTGGTCCGAGTTTGGGTCGGTCTATGTCTGGTCTAAGTTGAGTCTGTGTCAGTCATGTGTGTGAGATAGAGGAGGAGGGTGGACTGGATTGGATTGGAAGCAATTAGATCGAGTAAACATCTTCCTGGAGATCAATCATCTCTCCTGGTAATGGTATGAATTATATTCCTTTTAATTTCAGTGTTTTTTCTCATCTCTGCTCTCTGCTCTGTTGTGAGAAGTAATTTCATTTCATTACGTTGTTGTTTTTTGTTGCATTGAAAATTCTTTAGCTATACACCAGACCAAAACTGCATGAATGATGAAGGAAGGAAAATGGGTTTTGATGTTGTTGCTGACTTCGTTGAAGAAATGAGATCGCTACTGCCAATCTCCATGTATATATATAGATGGCTATGACTCTCTCCTTCTCATTAATTTAACCCTGATGCGTCAACCATTTTGATTAGATCCTGCCTTTCTCCTTCTCATTAATTTAAACCTGATGCATCAACCACCATTTTTACTAAATTTAAACTTTCATTACTTGCTTTAATAAGCTTGTGTATGCATGGCTCTGGTTCTACCTTAATCTTTTTAACCCTGATGCCAATACTAGCACCACTGGTTGCACGACTTCACATAGCCATGTTTATTGGTTTATTATGCAGTGTATTATGCCCTATATTAGCTTAACCCGTGGTGATGTTTAGTCACTGCATGAATTCTCATAGCCCTGTTTATGGGTTTATTATGCGGTGTATTATGCCCTGTAATCAGTGGTGATGTTTATTGGTTGCATGGCTTTTCATAGCCCTATTTATGGGTTTATTATGCGGTGTATTAGCTTAACCAGTGGTGATGTTTATTGATTTAAACCCTTGCCGGTCTATTTTAACCCTCATGTTTATCGTGAGTTTAATCATGCTTATAGAAATAAGCAACCCATTATATCTCTTTCATTGATTTAACCAACCGATTCTTTTTATCTCTTCATGAGTTTAACTTGCCCATTTGTTGAATTAACACACCTGCCTATTGGATTAACCTAATTGTTTATGTCTACCTAGTTAGTTTAACCTACCTTCGCATAGTTGAAATTATTATTATGGTAACCTGCTTCCCCTATTTTTAAATCAAATCTAATCAATAAAACATTTATTATCCATTAACCCTATTAAATCTCCGTTATGTATGACAATTAATTTTGTATATTCTTTTTAAAATTTATATAACCCTATTAAATCTTCGTTATGTATGACGATTAGTTTTGTATATTCTTTTTAAAATTTATATAGTTTAGTACATTATATATGGATTACATTGAACATAATGCCTTTGTTAATTTAGATTGTGAAACCGCTCAAAAAATAGTTCAACAACATGGGTTAATTAAATCCATATGCTCATTGGTTCTAACCCATCAATAGAATTTATTAGGTCAAATCCACCCATAAAACCGGCCTCATCGTTTGAAACCCGCCTCCTATCATCTTTCGGTTATCCTTAGTTTTGACATGTTTATTGAATTGTGTTTCGTACCAAAACAAATTTATTTATATATTGAATTTTTAAATCAATTTTTAACCCTAATACTTTGTTAATTTAGACTCTCGAAACTGTCGAAAAACATTTCAATTAAACCCATCAGATCCATCAATGAAACCAACCTTCTATCGTTTGAAATCGACCTTCTATCGTCCCTCCTCACACGTTCATTGTATTTTGTTTGTTACCAGACTAAACTTATTTATATATTAAATTTTTAAATTGAATTTATTTCTTACCGTTCATTGTATTTTGTTTCTTACCAAACTAAACTTATTTATATATTAAATTTTTAAATTAAATTTGTTTCTTACGATACTAAACTAATTTACATATTGAATTTTAGTTTTGGCCTCGATTTTATTTTTGATAAAACATTTCTTAAGAACTTTTAGCATCATCCCATTAAAATCAAAATTTGAATATTATATAGATTTTGAAAAACATATTATATATTTATTAATTTTACATAATAGGTAGACAACTTGTTTTTTTTTTTGGTACTTTTATAAAAAAATATTATAATAATTAAAATATTTTCGTAATGTTTATTTAAAAAACAATAATAATTATATAAAAATAAATTATAATATATAGTAATAATTTATAATAAATGGTTTACATAGGCTTTTATGAAAGGTTAAATAGAAAGAAGATTCATTTTCATTATTTAAACATGTAATAGAAAAGATAATTATATTTTTTATTATTTTTTATGAAAAGAGAAGCAAAACTTTTTCATTATATTTTATTAAAAATATATTATTTTTTTATGTGTTTTATGTTGTATTGCAGGTTTTCTTACATGAATGGTTTCATGTTTCTTACAAGAATGGCTCCTAATTGTGGTTTTGCTCAAAATAAACATGGGATGTACTTATATTTTAATTTATCTCTTCAATTTTATTATGAGAGAGTTAAGCACATACTATTATTAATAAAGTTATTTTTTATGGGAGGGGTTAAAACCTCTTCCAAGTGCTTTGAAGAGGGTGGGGCCCCATTCTTCTTAGAGTAGTGTAGTCTTTCTTGTTTGTGTGATTATTTTTATCTTTTCTTAAGCTCACACTCATCACAATACACTTTCTAGACACATCAATTTTGTAGCATTCACATTTAAAGTATGTAATTTTACACTTCAGATTTCATTTCATTCATATAATAACATTTTTCACAACTACATTTAAACTAATGCAATTCTACATTTCAATTTCCTGCTCTGAAAGGAGCCCCACAATCCGTGATCCAACAGATGCACCACACCACGTCCATATATACATACACAACAATGTCCTGTGACATAAAGCTCTAATCCTTATCATTTTCTATTCTATCATATCCACATCTCCAAAGGTACAGAAAACAATTTTTTTCTTCTTAACACGAGTAACATCAATGGCACCCTCCCTCCCTCAAATCTTTGTGTCGCCATGGGAATCAAACCCTCTGTAGCTTCTTCTCCGAATGTATGTGATATATCCAAACATGGGGTTGATTTCTAGCTAGGATTTATTGCATGGCAATCAACCCTCATTGCTTTGTGTCCTCCACCGGTGTTGCAAATCACCAATCGATTCTTTGTTTTTTGGGGGGCCTTTCTTCCCTTTTTTGGGGTTTTTTTTAACAGAATTTTGGTGTTTTATATTCTTCTTATTGGTAGTCTAAACGTTCTACGAAATGAAGGTTTTTTGGCAAGAAATTGTTAGATCCACAGATTTGAGTGATTATTTTAGTATAATCCGAGTGACCGGGGATTTTTCAGCATGTTGAATCCATTTATGCATTCAGAACTGGATTTTAAACAACAAAAAGCAATGATTTCATGCAAATTTATGTCACCGGATTCCTTCAAAAAAAACATTTCGTAGAATAGTCAACCAACGCCTTGTTTTTTATCTTTATTCTCCCTACAAATAAATAATCCATGAACATTCAATAGTGAGAAAGAATGCATACCAACCTAGATACATCTTCCTATGTTTATACTTCTACAAACAATGTTACTCCATCTCATACCCCATTGTTTCCATTCCACTTTCCTCCAACCCCCATACATATCCTTCCCCACTCCCCTGAACTGCACCGTCATTATACCAACAACCACACCATAAATGCACATCACAGATTCCATGCAAAGCTAGATGAAATCCAATGCATACAATCCTACTCTATATGCAAGGAATCATATCTAGGAATCCAAACTCAAAACTCATATGGCCTCCATACTTGCCATATATGCATTTTAGAGGAAAATGAATAGTTATTCCATATGGAACAAAATGGATCTTAGTGACTAG
>SNQJ01S0024781.1:19614-36437 GCA_010110895.2 Picea sitchensis | reverse complement strand
GATAGGCAGACAAAGTATGTGAATATCATAATTTTAAGTTCTTCCTTGGCTATAGCCTAACAAAATTTCTTGTTAGTATATATCCTAGAAAAGACACCTAATATAAGTATTGATTTACAAAACATAGAAACCAATGGAGAACATGCTTACTGATGGCCTTGTCTTGTCTGATGTTGGAAGCATGAGAATCCTAGTTGCTTGATGATCCTATGTCACTATAGGGTTTGATGATCTATTGCATGTCTTTAATGAGTTTGATGTTGGTTATTAATCATTTTTCTGAATGACTTATTTAAATTCTTCATACTCTTGCTTGCATGTTGCGCCTAACATATTCTATTTATACTCTCATATATTGATCAACTCTTAACTTGAATCACAAGGTCACTAATCATTTCTATCTGTTGGAGATTAGGTGCATGCATTTATCGTGACATTTATCTACAACAATCCAGATCATAGATGATTTCCTTTGAGAAAACTCTCCTCTTCATTTTCTTCATTTTGCAAACAAAATTAGTACTTATTAATAAGTTTACTTGAAGGCAAGGAATATAATGTTTATAGCATATTGGAAAGTCTCCTTTTAATCGCATGGATGATCTCATTATTTTATTTCGCAAGAGCATGTTCACAGGTCCACTTCATGTACATGATTTCTCTAGCCTTGAGATGCATGTGGGGGAATCTCTTGATCCTTATCTAGAACCTTGATATTGATCCTTACCAGGTTTCCCCTTTGCGGGAAGAAAATTACCTTGGATTAGTTTTTCCATGAGGTCCTAAGTTTCCAAGGCTATTGGATCTATCTTTCCTATAGACTTGTCCCCTAGCCTCTTCAGATTGATATCTCTCAGGTTCCTCTTGTGTTCTTCCCTCTCTCTGGAAACCTATTCTCGAGGCTTATTGAAACCTCCCCTTATTTTCTTTAATTCTTTTCTCTAAATAAATATCATAGTTGGATTATGCTCATCGAGATCTTTCCAACGAATGTAACCATACTTAAATCTGAGCTATAGATAAAAATTTATGGCATCCCAAAGTTTCCAAGCCTTCATTCATCGTTTCACCCCATTGCCACGTGGCTTCCTTCCTCTTGTGTCAATATTATGTGGAACTGACGTGGTGTTAATGTGCCACCCACCACCTGTCCTCATTTTCATTATGATTTATCCTAGCTCTTCTATCCCATTCCCCAACCACTTCTCCCAACGACAATTCCCTCAGGACTTTTCATCGTCAAAGTTGCATCACTCGAGCACTTCGATAACTATGCTCCATCCTTCGATGATGGTTCCCTCMTCCAAACATCCAACAACTCTTGGACGTCGGAGATCAATGGCTTTGATCTCATCAGTGCCTCAAAGTAAGTTAACAATCAACACTTGCCTCCCTAAMTGGCACCTCASACACGTGGCACTACCACGACCTGCCACATGGAATGACACGTGTCACCCCGGACTCAACCCCAACCTATATAAAAAATACAAATCACCCTGACACGTGGAATGTCACCCACATGACACATGGACCCATCCTCAGCTTGACGCATGGACTAACGTGGCTATACACATCATCACTGGACATGAGGGATTATTCAACCAGGTGTTGACACTTATCCTTATTGTCGTCGGGATTTATTCGTTACAGATATCGAAGTATTACGACTCCATTCCTTGACGATGACACTCTTATATGCTATCATTGTCAGAGCTCCATACAACCCTGTCCTCAATCACTCTAACGACTCCATCCACCGAAGAAACAACTTATATTTCTCGGCCTACATATTTAACGACTAGGATTCAAAGTGACGACCTTAAGTCTTTATTGTTCAAATGGGCCCACTCTAGTCCCACGTAATCACAGGCTAACATGTGTCACCCTTCGGGACACCCAAGCTGCCACATTAACATCCTAGTCACTTTGATCACCACACTGGCTTCCTCGTCACCATGATGTCACTCTCCTCCCTCTACAAACCTCCTCCAACGAACGGTTCATATATATTTTCTCACTGAATCGACGGTTGTCAATGGCTCTGGGTCTTCTTCATCATCAGACCCCATTTCTCCCTAACACTTGGATGCTCTGATGATCTCCCCCCTAACCAATGGTCAAGATATTGCACTCATCCAAATCAATGGCTCTCGTTAGTTTAGAGCCTCCCCATCAGAAGTCCATTTCACCAAGCTCTCGGCCACCCCAACGACCATCGGAACCTGATGATCATCGTCGGAAAGGAGTGTTGCGAAAAAATTATTTTGTGGAATGGCTCAACCTAACGACCATCGGAGCCCGATGATCATCGTTGGGAAGGAAGTTGTTATGGAATAAAAATCCATTGAATGATTAAGGATCAATGATCTAGGTTCACTCACAAGCAGATCAAAGGTTGTTCAACACCGATTTTAAAATGACCATATCCAGAGCTACATGTGTTGGAATTGGACCCATGATACCTCATTGGAAAGGTATTAGACAGAGGAATGCATTGGAAAAGATCTCCAGGATAGAAAAGTGATATAAGATGTCAGAAAATGCAAAGAACAAAAGGCCACGAATTTGGGGGTAAAATGATTGTGCAATCTTTAAACATCCATATCTGGAGCTGCAGGAAACAAAATAAATCCTGAGATAGCTCACTGGAAAGATGGAGGAGAGAATAAAAAGCTAGCATGGTAAATATTAGTAGATTGAGAGAAAAAATCCCTTGAAAATACATAACACAGAGCATGCTCGATTTTACTCAAAAAATGGGTTATGCATGTTCAAGCAGTTATATATCAAGCTATAGGAGTCAAAATGGAACAACAAGAGAACAATTGAAAGCTGAGACAAAAAAGAAAAAGCCAAAATGATCTTGTTCAACAAGCTAACTCCAGAAATGACCGGAACGACTCGAGGAACATAAGCCAACACATATGAGCCAAGTTGATAATATTTTTTAATGAATATCTTTTGTAAACTGCCTTAGGGAGAAAATAATCACTCATGAATCTTTTCAACTTGTCTCTGTAATGCTATCATATTCATTTTCAAAAATTCAATAAAAATGTGAGATAAGAAATGGAAGGAAAATGAAATGAACAGTCACTAGAACTAAAGAGTCTCCCTCTTGTCATATAAAAGAGAACTTGTAGGATGTAAGAATGCACTTTTTCCCTTTGTAAACGCAAGATGGTACTATTACTTAGGAGTGAATAAAGAACAAAAGGCATTTTTAAGTCATAACTATTTGCAAATGTTTGTGGGACTATTCTACACTTGTTCATGTAGTTTAAGTTTTCTGGGTACTAATCATGTGAACTATTTATGTGCTTAGTATTTAAAATTATTTTGTTGTTGTGATTTCTAATGAGTACAGGGATGATGTTACAAGTATCATCTTCAACTATTTGAGATGATATCTACAATATTATTGATATAACATACTTTTGGTTGCCATTAATTATTTATGTTGTCCAAGTATCATTTTAAGTTGTGTTCATCTATTAGCTATGCTCTCGTGGGATAGGTTAGAATCAGTCAGGTTATATTAGTTTGCTTTCAATTTAGATTAGACTTATGATTAATTAGAAATGTTTGAGGGATAGTTTGTTGTCTTTACCATTTTTCTTCTTTTAATTTTGAGCGACAATGAGGCCCACATACTCATCATAAACACTACACCAAATGAGAGTAGGTCTAGTTAGGACCTTCCATCGGACGTTCTCCCTTACTTGCATGACAAACCATTTGGACCCGTCAATAGAAATGAATCTATAAGGAGGATCAGATGGCAAGCTGAGCCTATGGAGTCATTCTAGTTAAAAAAAAAAAAATTACTGATGGCCCCATCCCATGTCCCTTTATGGAGATGTTTTTCTAGTATTGCACCTCCCAAACCTCCTAGAAAGATTTTAAATTTCTTGTTACAATTCAAATTTGATGGTGAAGGTGAGATAATTGCATTTGAACTGGTGTGAGACTTTATAGGTTGCCTCTATTCACAAATGAGAACAATTTATGCGTGAATTTTTGCATGCTTTTGAGAATTATGATTATGATAACTTATGTGCAGAGATACCCGAGCTCAGGAAGAACAAAGATGAATCTCTTAAATATTTTGTTATCAGATTTACTCATCTTTGTTATAGATTTCCCTTGGATGATAGGCCCTCTAACCATGATTTGATTTCATGTTTATTTTCTCTTATTAATGAAACACATGAATCATTGGATGAAGAAATGGAGTCATTCTAGTTAAAAAAAAAAATTACCTGATGACCCCATCCCATGTCCCTTTATGGAGATGTTTTTCTAGTATTGCACCTCCCAAACCTCCTAGAAAGATCTTACATTTATTGTCACAATTTAAATTTGATGGTGAAGGTGAGATAACTGCATTTGAACTGGTGTGAGACTTTATAGGTTGCCTCTATTCACAAATGAGAACAATTTATGCATGAATTTTGCATGCTTTTGAGAATTATGATTATGATAACTTATATGAAGAGATATCAGACCTTAGCAAGCACGGAGATGAATCTCTTGAAGATTTTGTTATCAGATTTACTCATCTTTGTTATAGATTTCCTTTAGATGATAGGCCCTCTAACCATGATTTGATTTCATGTTTATTTTCTCTTATTAATGAAACACATGAATCATTGGATGAAGAATCTAAATCATGTTTTAAGTTTTCTTCATGTGTTGATTTGGATTTAAATAAAAATGTTGAAAATGCAATGGTTTAGATGGACTTCATATCTATGGATATTTCTTTACTATGGTGGATATAGATCAAAGAACAACTTTTTATTCGAAAGAAATATATGTATCCTCTCATCACTCCATCCCCCATTTCTTTTCTTGTGACAAAAAACAGACCTCCTGTGTTGTAAATTCAAGTTCATAATTTTATGTAGCTAACCAAGATGAAGGTTTTTCTTCTCATATTGGGCACTTCAGGTCACACCGATGGTTATGTTAGGCTCTCATTATCCTATATCATCTTTCCATCACAAGGAATGGAAGAGGAAGCTAATAATAAAGACATGAAGGCTTATCATTTTGTTAATAAAGAAAATATGGACACTCGTGAAACAAATTCTTCCTCACCCATGGATAAAGTGGAATTAATTTAAGTTGATTTGAATTGTCATGTTGTTACAAATTCTCCAAGTATAACTGACATAGAGCAATAATAATACTTCTTCCTAATCACGATGGATCATTATTGAGACTTCTTTGTTCGAGAATTTTTTTATTTTCTCCCCTCTTCTAACCGTGAGTACATTTTGGAAGACATTTCATATTCTCATATTGTGTAGGAGCAAAACAACCACACTGATCTTTCCACTTTAGCAAAAGAAATAAACATACATGACATTCTCTTTATCACATCACCCACCTTTTCTTGGATGAGGAAAACCATGTTGAGGAAGAAAGTGTTGATTGTGAAACTATTCCTAGTGCAAAGCCTACCAATTCACAATCGGTCACTAATATGCTTAAAGAAGAAGAAATACCATTTAGGGAGTCACTTTTTGAAAATGTTTCTTTGTCTCTAGAGAATCTTTTCACTTTTAATTATTCCATTTTATTATTTTCAGATCTTGATTTCTTTAATGGTTTAACTTTGAAGAAACCACCCACCATCTGATTCAAATAAAATCAATGGGGTCAACCCCTTTTGAAGTACTTGATGACGGAAATGCACATATGGAATATAAAGAGGATAAGGCATCTTCCCATGAACTTAGTACAACTGTTCCTTATCAGCCTTTCATGGGATGAAGGAAGCGGTTGTAACGATGTGTATCATAGGATAGTCTTTTTTCATATTCATTTTTTTATCAATGGTGAATCTTCTTGTTCAAGTAGTCGTTTGCTTGATATTGTTGATACTAGTATATCTCATCATTGTTGACAGATTGTTTTCTACCTACAAGCTTGGTCTTGTACTTGAAGGTTAGATTCATCACATCTTTGTTGGTATTGAGATATGCATGTTGGGTCTTACAATTGAGAGTTGGTTCCTTGAGTTGGGTGCTCTTTTCAGCTTGGTGTTGATAAACCCCTGTGGATTGTAGTTCCCTGTAAAAACATAATGCCAAAAACTTGCAATATATTGTGTTATTTGTGTTTATTGTGGTGATGGTTTAATGTTATCTATTATTCATGAATGTTGTTGTTACATGGAAATAGCTAAGTATGAATGAATAATATATTTGAAGTGGTTTCTAACTAAAGTTTTGAAAGAGTTGTAAAAGCAGTTCACACTAATTCACTTCTCAATGTGGTTAGTGTGTCCAATGATTGAAAATGAGAAAAACCTTCACCATGTTTTCTCCTCCTACAAGTTTACAAGGAGATTTGTGGACACAATAAATGGATGAACATGCATGAAATTCCATTCTAGATAAGATAGATTACTCTCTAAGCATGGAGAGAAAATATGAGACAGTATTTGAAGTCAAAAGGAGCAGAAGGTAAATTTTAGATACAATTATAGATGGATCAGTTCCATCAAAGAATCAATCAAAGTTAAAAAAAAATGCAATAGAACTCATGACCATCTTAAATGGACTCTCAAGATCTGTAATATCGTAAGACTCAACATCAATGAAGTTAAAGTATTTTGATTGCAATAATTCTAAATTTAATGATGTTGAATGTTATCCTACAAATAAAGAAGAAGATATAGAATAAGTTTGTTAATCAACCGCTATCTTGTAGATGAAGAAGAAAATTTGTTGAAGCTTAAAGACAAAGTTCTAGATAGTTTATAAGAAGTTAGCAATGAGCCAAAATATTATTCAGATGTTGTTGAGCATCTTGAAAGGTTCACTAAGGAAGCTCTAGAAAAGTATCAAAATCATATCATGGCATTGCGACAAATGATCAAGAAACAAGTAGCGAAAGTGCCAGGCCATGCTGAACCCAATTAAAAGAAAATAAAAAGAGATCAAGAGAGACCAAAGAATGAAATAATTAATCAAGAAGAAGAAAGGAATAAGGTAAAATATGAGCTTAACATAAGCCTTGAAGAGTTTAAAGAAACAAGAGAAATCCATGTCAATCTAAGACCCAAACTGAAGAATCCAAAAGGATAGAAAGAACTATTGAAGAATCAAGTAAAATGAAAAAGGAATAATCATACCATGTCGGAAGAAAAAGTTGTTGATCTTATAAGGGAAGCAGAGAAGTCAAATGCTCATATCAAGTTCATGAACAAAATCAACAATCTTGATGAAATCTTGATATTCCAAACATCACCAAAATGATAAAACGTAGTCTTGATACAAATAAGGAATATGTACCACATTGAAGGTAGCACTTCTAAGAAGCATGAGGTTTATCCTCCATTCTCCAAAAGGTGGAAAGCGATGAAAGTCAAGAACCCACACAAAGAAAGTAAAATTTCAGAAGAATGGAGCAAGGAAGGCACGGAGAAGCCAGCGTTACACCTCAAAGAAAATTCAAGAGAGAGACACCTTCAAGGTGGACACCCAAGCAAAGGTGGCGAATTTTTTTCATGGTCATTACTATGTAATGAATATGGTCACACGTTTTGGATTGCGTACATTATGCAAGGAAAGATGTTGGAAGATTCCATAACATCCTACGCGTTGGAGATGTAATCGTTGGATTACATTGCGCTACATTACTGTCACCGCTGGCTGTACCAGAGTGGTTTGGCCACAAATCTCACGATTGTTGGAATTCAAGGAGACATTCAATGAGGAGTGCTTCATATAGCATGGCAAGAAGAGTACATGCACCGAAGGAAGAAAATGTTGAAAGGATGAAAGCTCGGTACAAGTACAGAGAAACCCTCGGACACTCCTCGGCGGATGAAGAAGACTCCAACAAAACATGAAGACATATTTAATGAGAAAGCCTTACATTTCTTCGGGAGATACACGATTCCATTTTTGGAATGGGCCATGTATATATGTGGACTTCTAAGGAAAAATTAAAATATACATGTGTTATATGTTGTAAAGTTGTGTACATGAGGTAGAACCCTTAGAAAGAGGGGTTCACAAATGGGTTGCAGCATGGTTTTATGGTACAACATAGTTGCTACAGGATTTGAGATGGTATGCTTTAGGTTTTCATGTTTGTATGTGTATTTGATGAATGCATGGTGATAATATATGTGGCTGAAGTTTCAAGCGCGCTCGGTGCCCACCCCATGCCATGTCCCGGCGTGACATCATTTACCTGCCGCGCGTCGTTAACGTTAAGCGCTCTTTCAGCAATGCCGCATACCTTGCCGTTAGATACCATTACGCATGCTGAGATATAATATTGAGGCGGTCTTGCTAAGGTATATTGTTGGTCATGTTGAGTACTTTTTCAGTAATGTCATGGCACTTTGTTTATGAGATATATCATGATGATGTGATGCTAGAGAGAGATATATCATTGATATATTGAGGGACAGTCTTGGTATATGTTTATAGGTATTATTGGTTGCTTAGTACTTGCTGTAGTGAATGGTTTTAAGGCATATATGTTATAGTACCTGGTTGGTACATATGTGAGCTCCATTGACATATCTTGCTATGTATTGTTAGATGCATATTTGTTGGATGTCTTGGTGTATGTATTTGGCATATGGTTGAGATACATATTGGGACATGTAGTTGATGAGGTGGTGATGTTGTACATCATTGATGAGGCATAGCTTGATCTACAATTGATGCATGATTGGTACAGACCTGGTTGTTTGTTAGAGGCACTTGCTGGCATTATCTCTGGAACATGGTTTATGGATGATGTGGCATATGTGTATGGATATCTTGATTGTGGTTCATCTTGTTGAGGTTTGGTGCATGGTTGATGCACTTTCTATGGTACATGTGGTGATACATGTTTGGTGCATGGTTCATGCACTTGTTGATGGTATATGGTACATGATTGATGCTTGAAGGTTGAGATACATTTCTTGGCATATGGTTTGTGGCACTTGGTTTATTATAGAGGCATATCAGGAGTGATATGACACTTATTTGAGGCACACGGTTGGCATGTTGTATGGTTGATGATGTTATTGATGATCTTGATACACATTTCACACATGGTTAATACACTTCAGTGATGATATCTTATGGTGTTGATGTACATAGTTGATGTACATGGTTTATGTGCATGTTTGGAACATGGTATGGCACATGATGTACATGGTTGATGGTTTGTTCATGATTCACTATTCATTGTTAGCATATCATTTGCTTCATGGTTGATGCATGAGATAGTATGTATGATTGGCATACACTTGATGTATGGTATGGCATGAGTTTAAATGGTTGATGCATGGATAGGTCCAAGGATCGTCATAGGAAGAGCAGATCATTCTTGAGAAATTGATCTATGTTCTGGTTGAACAACAACATTTGCAGCATAAGCAGATTGCAGTGGTAGCATATTGTTCATCTTGCAGAGAAGATAGAGGGAGACATATCCACATGGGGAGTTATTATTCTTCCCATGATCGACTGTAGAGGCATGATTCTAGGAGGAGATATGATTGGCAACCATGTCATCAACATTACATTAGAGTGATTTCCCTTGTCAAAGGGAGAGAGATTATTCAGATGATGGAGTAGCAGACATGGGAGAAACCCTAAAGAAATATACCCTTTTCCGTTTATGTCAAAGGGGGAGAGATAGTCACATTGATGTGGCAAGATGAACATTAATGAGGAGCGATGATCACATAGGGAGCATGACCATTGCCATGTCCAAGTGTTTCCATCAATGATTGAAGTTGACATCAATGTTGGTGTTGCCATCAATTCCAAAGGGGGAGATTGTTGTATTATGTTCTCATGGATGTCAAAGGGTTGATGTCAAGTATTGTCATAGTGATGTGTTTGTATCATTGATGTATTGATTGTTGGATTATGTGGTCATTGTTGTAATTGATGTCAAAGGGTTGATGGAAAGTGGTGTCATAATGATGTGTTGTCATTGGAAGTTTTAATGTCATGTCATGGTATATATGAAGTACCAAATGGATGAACTCCAAAGTGTTCCCCTTATGGTGAAAACCTTTATGGGAAGACGCTTTGTGAAGTCCAAATGGTTAAGTGGTTTAGTCATCCTAGATATGTGGTTAAGGGACCAAATTATGTTTGAGGTATAAAGTAATGGAGATCAGTGAATTTGCAAGTGACACTATTCTATATGGATAGTGTTCATCATGTTGTTTCCGGTGATATGTGGAACATCACATAAATCCTCACGATTAGAGAGTTATGGCCATGTGAAGTTGGAGAACCCTCATGAGTTATCTAGAAGCCCCTAGAAGGTCAAAGAAGTCAATTTATTCTAGAATCTCCTAGAAGAAGTTGACCAGTCAAAGTGGTTACTCATGGGTTAAGTGGTTGCAACAAGAAAACAATTAAAAATAAATTTGTTGCAACTAGAAGTGGTGAGTTTATTGTTTGTGGATAAAGTGGTTGTAAGTGGACAAGTGGTTAAAAGTGGGTTATCCCTAAAAGAAGGAAGTTGGGTAAAGTTGGTTAGAAGATAACCCCTAGAAAAAGCTACTTGGAGAGTATAAATAAGAGAGCAAGGGTATCTTATGTTGATGAATATTTTGAGCATATTGAAGATCTATTTTTGGTGAAAAGTTCATTGCAGGCACTCATGGATGCATCAGAAGTTCCACAAGTCTGGGGTAGCAAGGAAGTTTGACAGTATAAGTTTCGGAGGTTCATAAAACCCTAGTTTTCTGAAGCTGTATGTGGGCTGCAGTGGGCCAGGTTGCGTACATACACATGCTACATAAGGCCAATGCGTGTACATATGCTTGCGAAATAAGCACAGGACACAAATATTTGAAAAATCCAAGAAAATCTTGTGCCAGGTTCCTGACGTCTGAAGCAAGTTCCCAAGATATCATTCTACAGGTTCAGATCTGCTACAAAAGTTCTGGTATGGTTATATGTTGTCTTGATGCTTAGATTTAGTCATGCTATGGTGAATTCTTGAGGCATTCTTGGTATGGATTTTGTTGTTAAATTTGGATATGGTATATGTTGGCTAGTTGATTGAGTGAGCAACACTCTAATGTATGGTACGATTTTGACATGGTTCCTATAGATAACACCCTTGAGCTACCTCTACTTGGTTGAGGGATATGTATGATCATGTATGTATGGCACAAGTTGGTTGCAACAAGAGGTTGGATGTAGTGAAATGTTACTGGTGGATGTGATAGAGGCAAGAAAGTTTCAGAAGTGCAGAAGAATGGATGCCCTAGTTTTTTGAAGGTGTATGTAGGCTGATAGTGGAGGAGGTCACGTACATACGCGTATTCCAGTATAGACAGGTTGCAGACATATGCATGCTATAGTATAGATAGGTCACGTACATGTTGACATATTTTTTTTCTATCTATAAGCTGGGTCTTGTACTTAAGGGTTGGATTCCTCACATCTCGATTGGTGCTGAGATACGCAGGTTGCGTCTTGCATTGAGAGTTGGTGCTCTTTTTCAATTGGTGCTGATAAAACCCAAGGATTGTAGTCTCTTGTAACACATAATACAAAAAAATTACACATATATGTTGATTGAGGGTTTGGTCCAATTCTGGTCACATATTGAAGATATTTTTTACAAGTCAAGAGATGTATGGGCTGCTCTATCTGAATGAACATTCATGAAGTTCTTAGTTGTATATATGGATTGATAGTTGTGGTGGAACACAAGTTCCCATTGAGCATACCATGATAATCCATAAATATAGGAAAGTGTCTCTTTTTCTTTGAGCTCCATTCACTTCATATTAACAAAATGGCCCATACTGTGATGGCTTTTGGGGAGACTTGTGGGTTAAAATAAAATTCATAACATATACTCAGTAAATTAAAGCAACTCTCGTATAACCCCGCTTCCTTCACACCCTATGCACATGGATATCTATATACAAATCTAAAAGGGTGAGCATATTCTGAAATAAAAGGGAAGTTGAAAGCACTATTAATAGTGTGGGAAGTACAAGTAAACTCATTGAGGCTATGGAAGCATGCTAGCAACGGATATATGATTGTATGGTACCGAGGAAACTTCCTCAGGGCTATGGATGCTCGCTGGAAACAATGTCATGTCGGGAAAAGAGAGATGCAGAACAAACTTATGTAGATGTTTTCTTGCTATGAAAAGTGAAAACCCATGGTCAAACCAAAACAAATATGAAGTGTGTAGCTCGTAAAATAATTAACCTCACTAATTGGATCTTTGGAAAGGGTGTTTTAGATTACAAGTACTAGAAATATTGGATTATATCTTTTAGAAATTTGGCATCATTGTGGTACCCATAATTATTGGAAAATTGTTTTCATTTGTTGATATTATCTTTAAAATTCAGATATGAAGTAAATTCCCTAGACTTCTATTGACAGAGATAATTGGTTCTTCTAGTGATTCACCATTTGTTGAGGCCACAACAACATCCCTTTACTTTTACTTTTACAAGCAAAAGGAAAGGTCCCCCCTACTAAAAATTTCAACTCTAATGCCAGATCCTCTACTACTCTAGCCTAATGTTAATTTATTGTCTACCTTGAGGGAGTTGGGAGTTTGATCTTGATTGATGATTGTATTTGAAGGAGGTTCAATATATCTTTTGATCTTATGATTTCAAATGTTTTCAGAATGCTTCTTAACCTATGGTTTTAATTGACATTTGTATGATGGAATTGACACATTAAGTTTGGACCTTTTTCAGATTACAAAGTGCTTGATGATTCTATGTGGTTAACATATTCATCTTTATACTCTCATATATTGATCAACTCTTAACTTTAATCACAAGGTCACTAATCCTTTCTATGTGTTGGAGATTAAGTGCATGCAACTATCATGAGATTTATCTACAACAACCCAGATCATAGACAAAAAAATTTGAGAAACCTCTCCTCTTCATTTTTTTTAATTTTGCGAACAAAATTAGTACTTATTCATAAGTTTACTTGAAGGCAATGAATATAATGTTTATGGTATATTGGAAAGTCTCCTTTTAATCACATGGCTGATCTCATTCTTCTGTTTTGGAGGATCATGTTTGCAGGGCCACTTCATGTACGTGAATGATCCAACCTTGAGATGGATGTGGAGGAATCTCTTGATCCTTATCTAGAACCTTGACCCTTACCAAGTTTCCCCTTTGTGGGAAGAAAATTACCTTGGATTACTATTTCCATGATGTCCCAAGCTTCCACGGCTATTGGATCCATCTTTCCTATAGGCCTGTCCATTAGCCTCTTCAAATGGATCTCTACTAGGTTCCTCTTTTAGTATTTTATCTCTATGGAAACCTAGGCCCAAGGAATATTGAAATCTCCCCTTCTTTTCTTCAATTATTTTCTCTAAACAAATCTCATAGATGGATTCTGCTCATTGAGATATTTATAATGACTGTTACCATACTTAAATCCGAGTTACATATCAAAAGTTATGGCATCCTGAAGTTTCCAAGCCTTCATTCACACTTTCACCCCATTACCTCGTGGAATCCACTTGGATTCCTACCTCTTGTGTCAATATGATGTGGCGTTGATGTGTCACCCAACACCTTTCCTCATCGTCATTAGGATCTAGCCCAACACTTCTATCCCATTCCTCGACCACTTCTCCCGAAGATGATTCCCTTAGGCCTTTTCTTCATCGGAGCTTCATCGCTTGAGCACTTCGACCACTCACATGACACATGGACCCATCCTCATCTTGACGCATGGACTGACATGGTTATACATGTCATGACATGACACCAATTCTTATTCAACCAGGTGTTGACACCTATCCTCATCATCGTCGTGATTTATTCACTACAAATATTTAAGTCTTTCGACTCCATTCCTCGATGATGACACCATCAGACCTTATCATTGTCGTAGCTCCATAACACCCTGCACTCAATCACTCCGATGACTCCATCCTCTAATGAACGTCTAATATTTCTCAGGATACAAATCCAATGACTAATATTCAAATCAATGGCCTTAAGGCTTCAACGTTCAACTAGGCCCACTCGAGTTCCATGTAATCACAAGATGAAATGTATCAACCCTCGGGACACCCTAGCTGCAATGCTAACATCCTAGTCACTCTGATTGCAACATTGGCATCCTCATCACCATGATGTCACTCTCCTCCCTCTACAACCCTCCTTCAATGAATGGTCTAGATCTAGTTTCTCGTCGAATCAATGATTGTCAATGGCTCTGGGTCTTCTTTGGAATTAGACCCCATTTCTCCCTAGCACTTGGATATTTCAACGACCTCCCCCCTCACCAATGGTAAAGATCTTTTTCCCAGACAAACCAACGACTCTCGTTAGTCCAGAGCCTCCCCATCAGAACTCCATTGCATCCAAATCTTGGCTACCCCGATGATTGTCGTCGAAAAGGAGTGATACAAAATGGTTATGTTGTGGAATGGCTCGAACTGATGACCATTGGAGCCTGATTATCGTCATCGGGAAGGAATATGTTGTGGAGTAAAATGCCATAGAATGATTAAGGATCAACAATCCAAGTTCACTCACAATCAAATCAAAGGTTGTTGAGAACCAGTTTTAAAACAACCATATTCAGAGAACTTGTGTGATTAGGTCTCCGTTTGAAAATTTGGGTAATAAGTTGTCTCTATTTGATTAAGAAAATAACACCTTGAAAACCTTGAAGAGAAAACACTGGTAGAAAGACTTGAGTTACAAATAAGCTTCTCATGGTTGGTTCTTGTGTAACAACCACAAGTTTTGTAATTGGTGGTTCTTGTGTGGTGACACTTAGCTCTTGAAATTGTTCTTTTTCTACTGCAACAAAAAAATCTCACCCTCTTGAAATGTTTTTGTGTTGAATTATCTTATTATTTGTGGCAGGATTTGAAGTATTAATACCTAAGGAAACAATATACATCCATAATGATAATGGTTTCCATTTACACTTGTTGTGTGGAGGTGAAAACTTCTCCCAAACAACTATGCATCAATTGTAATCTCAATTCTACCAAAAAACTGCTCTATAACCATGCACCATATGTATGTAAAATGTTGTCAAAGATAATTATCTTTAATGTTGCCTCAATTCTACCTCAAATGTTGTTATAAGGCTCCCATAAACTACCCAAAAATTGTTGTTCTTAATGATCCGTAAATGTTGAGTATATTTTTAGGATGGTATGATTGTTTTTCTCCTTTTGGTTGCCACAAAATCACTCAATTACTAGACCACAATGATGTTTAAAAACAATTGGAACCACATCATGTATTTTTTACCACAATTGTGGACATACAACTAAACAAGTGCTATTGGTTTTCCCACTCAAGGTGCCACACGAGATCAAGACAAAAAAATTATTTACTATTGTCAGAAACTACCATAGGATTGATAAAAAACCAATATATCTTAAACATTGACATGGGTTCTGGAGATTTTTGGTAGTCATGTATGTTTCACTTCAGTGCCCCTCTCCACCAAAACTCATGAAGACCCAATTCATGGTTTGTAAGATATAGGAAAAAGTATTGTAGGTGGCGGTGTATGATTTCTCTAAAATTATGAACTGGATTTGTGATAAAAAAAAAAATTGGATATGTTCATCTCACTATGGTGCTTTTCTCCTCCAAAATTTGTGGATACCAAGTTCACGGATTTTAAGATATGGTGAAATCATTTCTCTACTCCAAACATAGACCAAGTCACAGAGTCTCCATCTTATGCTTTACTCACTTCAACTACACTTTGCAAATCCTTTCCATAAGAATGTAACTACATCATAAAAAGAATCCCTAGAGAAATTAGCAATTGCCTTTCAATGCATAATACATAT
The DNA here is from genome assembly GCA_010110895.2 of Picea sitchensis. Taxonomy (NCBI): domain Eukaryota; kingdom Viridiplantae; phylum Streptophyta; class Pinopsida; order Pinales; family Pinaceae; genus Picea; species Picea sitchensis. The sequence goes on along the minus strand of SNQJ01S0024781.1, from coordinate 20,603 downwards.
GAGAATTTCCAACAATGAGATAGCCAATGATAGGACCAAATATCTCCCCAATAAATCAATTTCCTTTGAAGAGAGAAATGATTTTGGTAGATAATCCAAAAACAAACAAGAACCTATAATTTCCTTTCAGGAATCACCCATTTGATGCATTGTATTTAGAGTAGGTAGCTTCTGAAAAGATATATCATGGTGAACCATTGTGCTAACACTTTCTATTGTCAAAGTCAACTAAAAACATGCATAGGCCAATGCAACAACAAATTAAAAGTTTTCATTTCCTATTCCCCTCCAAATCCAAAAGTTGTAGGTGATTGTGCGTGATTTCTTTAAAATTATGAACTAGGTTTGTGAGAAATTTGGTGGATTTGTTCATCTCATTGTAGTGCTTTTCTCCTGAAAAATTCGTGGATACCCAGTTCATGGATTTTAAGATATGATGAAATCATTTTTTTGCTCCAAGCATAGATCAAGTCATTAAATCTCCTTCTGATGCTCTACGCACTTCAACTTCACTTTGCAAATCCTTTCCATAAGAATGCAGCTACATTAGAAGAACAATCCCAAAGGAAATTAACAATTTCCTTTGAATGCACAATAAATATGAGAATTTCCAACAATGAGATAGCCAAGGATAGGACCAAATATCTCCCAAAAAGTTTAATTGCCTTCGAAGAGAGAAAAGATTGTGGTAGACAATCCCAAAACAAACAAGAATCTATAATTTCCTTTCAGGAATCACCTGTTTGATGCACTGTATTTAGAGTAAGTAACTTTTGAAAAGATCTATCATGGTGAACCATTGTGCCAACACTTTATATGATCAAAGTTAGCTCAAAACATGCATAGGCCAAAGTAGTAGCAAAAAAATAGTTTGCATTTTCTAATCCCCTTCAAATCCAAAAGTTGTACATGACTAGACTCAAAAGAGTGATCCTAGTAAATATGTTGAAAAGGAGGAATGAAAAACGCATCCCTACAAGTTTTTTTTT
>SNQJ01S0024780.1:110172-144384 GCA_010110895.2 Picea sitchensis | reverse complement strand
AGTCACCAGGCGGGTACAGTTGACATTCGGGCAGATCGTATTGAGCAAGATAACAAGTTTGAAGCCTATCAAGGGTATCAAAAGAAAATGGTCTGGAAGACAACAGAGGATCTCAAATGGATTTTAGGTCCACGAAGCTCCATAGGCAAATGCAGTCAGTATTATTCCCGAGACAAAACCTCAATATACGTTCCCCACTACATGTAGTATGGCTTTGGAGGGGTTATCTCTATTTCCTTTCTTCACATGACCTTGTGTTTATCCCTTTTGTTAGAGGGGGGTCCCAACTAAATTTTACAACACTATACTTAAGCACTCCCTAACTCAGACTCCAATGTTTGATTTAACTTCCTTGAAGAGTTTCCTCTCCAAACCTAATTCAAGACCCTAAAACCCTAAACTAGTTTGTGAACCCTACAAACATAAAAGTCTAGTGTATTTTAGATTAAGAGTTCTTTTTAAATTCTTGATTTACTCACAAGGTACGGTAGTGAAACTAATGGTGTTATAAAGAGATGAAAAGGAGGATAAAATTAAAGAACTTGAAAGAAAAATACTTTGAATTCAAAATCAAAGCTTGTAACTAACTCTTTGTAAACTCAACTTTTCTTAACTAACATTTCAAGATCTTGTAAAGAAAACCTAAAACTTGTTTTCGCTTGACTACAAGCTACTTATGTTTCAATAAATCAAGAAGAACTTGACAATAAAGGCTCTTTTTCCTATTTGCAAATAACAACTCTAACTACTTTACCAAAATGAAATGAAAATCTTTTGTTTTAAACCGCTTTAAAGAGAAAAATTGAAGTGAACTTCTTATTTTTTCAAAGCAAGTAAAAAAGGATAAAAAGAAAACTGAAACAAGACTGGAAAAGACCTTCATCCCACTGCAGATCGCAGGGATTCAATCAAGAAACCAAAAAGGAAGATCTACTATTCAACAACTTGCTTAAAACCTATTTAGTGTAAACACAAAAATACTTAGGAAACAAGTAAATTGAAACCTATACCCAGGCTATGGCCACAAACAGAGACTCTGGACTGATCCAAGAAATCCCTGAGAAGTGTGAACTTCAATCAGGAAAGAGGCAAACTACCTCTTTTTCAAAAAACTTTCATGAAGCAGAGACGTGGGTTGTTGCATCAACAACCTGAGTATGTACACGGGGTTTTTACTGTGCAGAGTGCGTATGTACATGTATTGACCAAAGATAGGGTGAATACACATCTGTATATTTTCAAAAACGAAAATACCATGCATTATTAAAGGGAAGGGACAACTGGTATGCACCCTAGAGGTGACCATAATTCCTTGACAGACTTATAAAACTTGAAACAAACTTGAAAGGAAAACAAACCAATCAAACAACCCAAAAATCCCCTAAAAAACCCGAGAGGCAATTTCCCAGTATGGTCGCCAGTTATGTTAGTGGGAAAACCCCCCTTTAAATACACCAAGGTTCAAGATGTAGACATAGAGAATGACCATCAAAAAGTTAATCAATTTTCTATTCTACCCAAAACATACCTAAACAAAAAAAATAAAGCAATAAGAGAAGAGATCGGGTAACTATACCATTGATCCCACGTCTAGTGATGATCTCCTCAAGCTTGGTAGTTCCAATGACTGCATGTCTCCTCCGAAGGTTGACCTGCATCCAAAGATAGGAAAAAAATGACTACAAGCATGCTATTCTATTCATGAGTTAGGGTTAGATATTAAATGCTAAGTAATAATCAATGAAAATACACAAAACACCATCATTTTGGATAGGAAAATGCGATTATTTTACTCATCATACAAAGATTACAACTTACAATATGTGTTGGCCACCATTCCGCGAACCTAGTCCTGGATCCTCTTTGCCATGCTCCAAGTGCACCTTGAATGAAATCCTTTCAATCTTTTGATCACCTCAAAGAAGGGAATGGATTGAATGGAGGGAGAAGGGGCTGATGAGGGAATGTTGAGGCAACAAAATCTTGGGCAAGGAGGGGGAGTGAAATTGGGCAGAGTTTCATTTTTCTTATGCTTGGATGTGAAATGAGACCCAAAAGCCTCCTTTATATGACAAAAGGATGGTTATGTGATTGGGTGACGGGCTATAGCAGGTGGATTAGTTGGGAAACTTCCAATAGCTCGTGAATTTCAATGAATTCCTTGCAACTTTTTAATTTTTGCAATTTTTTCAAGTATATGCGGGTTGTAATGGTGCAGAAAGTGTATGTACGCGATCCATAGTGGTGCAAAAAACATATGTACATGGTGTAGGGTGTGTACATATTCTAAAAAATGTTTTTTTAAGAATAGCTTCTCAGCAGTGCTTTGGAAAAATACGCAAGTAAGAGGGCCAAGGCCATGTATGCATGAGTAGGGAATTTTAGGGATACAACATTCCCTATACAATTTCATCTGACTCCCATTGATCATTCCTTTGAGTTATGTAGCTCCTAAATCTTGCAATTGTACAGATCCCCCTTCTGTGATAGTATTCACTTCATATGGTCCCAACCAATGCATTCTAAATTTTCTTGGATGCTGAAGAAATTTACTGTCATACACCAAGACTAGGTATCCCTACTTGAAACTCTTCCTTTTAATATGGCTGGCACGCCAAGATTTGTCCCTTGCTTTCTGTACTTCTTGGTGAAATCCTTATATAATCCTATATTTTTCCATCTCCATCAACTGACTTAGCCTTTCTTGTACTACACCTCGTTCTGTCATGTTGGTGATTGTTTCTATGCACAGACTAAGTACCAAAAATTCTAATGGAATCAACCATACACCAACCTGAATGATGTATATCCTATCAATGTTTTTCATGTAGTCCTGTATGCCCATAATATTGTTGGTATCTTCAAATCCCAATCATCCCTCTTGACATTGCAGATTTTTGTCAATGCATTCTTTAGGATCTTATTAAAGGCTTCCACTGTCCCATTTGCTTGAGGGTGATATAGTGTGCTATTTTGATGATAGACTTCAAAATCCTCAGTCATATACTTGATAATACTATTGATGAAGTGATTTCCTTGATCACTCATCAAAATCCTTGGGCATCCAAATCTAGTGATCACTTGCTCAAACAAGAAGTGTGTTTTTGTCTCTGTGCTACAATCTTTTACCAGTTTTGATTCTCCCCATCTCGTTAAGTACTTCATCGCAATAATGATATACCTTGCTCCTGACATCTTTGTTGGTGTGTTAATTGGTCCCACAAAGTATATTTCCCATTTGTTGAATACTTGAAAGGTTGCTTGTGGTATTAGGGGCATCTCATCCCGTCTATTTAGTTTCCCAACCCTCTGACATACATCACATCTCTAGCAGTAGTTCTTTGCATCTCTATGAATGGTCATCCACCATAGTCTTGCGTGCAATACCTTCTGCACTGTATATTTTCCTACACAATTTCCTCCAACTATTCCCTCATGAGCCTCTGCTAAAATCCTAGGCCTTTCATGTTCTAGTACACATCTTCTCAAGATGTTGTTCGTGCCCATCTTATATAAGTGTCCAAAAATCAATTGATAGTCTGTAACTCTGAATACCATATTTTTCTTATGCGCAATGTTGAATTTGTGTGGCACATTACCTATACTCAAGTATTCAATGATGTCATCAAAATATTCATCAGCTACTTGGACTGAAAATAACTTCGCATCAGGGAAGTTGTCCTCTAAATTTGTAGGTTCCTCTCCATTAGTGATCAACATTGTTCATGCAAGCAAACTCTAACCTATAATAAAAATTGTGAATTTTACCTATAGGTGAGTATAAGATAATGCCAGCTCCATTACCTTCATTTGAGCATGATCCATCGAAATTCATGTGCCACATACCATCTTCCAAATCAATTATTTCCATAGTAGTGTCACCCTCATCAACAAAGATAGAGTACAAAGTTCACTTCTCTTCTTTTCAATTTTAGGAGATGGAATTGTAGAACTTGAACTAGCATGAGAGGAAACTTTACCTTGTAATCCAACTGTTGTGGTTCTCATTTCATCACCTAAATCAGAACCTAAGTCTTGTTGCACTATAGCAACAGTTTCCAGCTTCCTTTTGCCACCAAATTTATTTGGTCTTAACTCTAGATGTAGTTTCCATAAATGCTCATCATCATGAACATACTTTTTGCAATGAGTGCAAGAGGATTTTCATTCCTCTTTATTTGTCGTGGTTGTCTTTTTCCCCTTTCCTTCTCCTTTGAACTTGTTGTTTTGGAACTTGGAAGGATTCTTTGTGTGATCTCCATGTACATTTTCCCCCCTACTTTCAAGATGAGTTGCTTGCACACATACTTCATCTAGATTAATGGGATTAAACAACAACAGTGTGTGACTAATGTAACTATGAAGTGCACCAATATATTTCATTAAAGTCTCTAGAGAGTCTAAAGGAACATTCAATGCAAGTTCCTTTTTCCTAAATTCTTTTGTGAAACCCTGAACATTTTGACCTTTACCCTATCTCAACTTTCTCCATTCCATCATGGATTTTTGTACATGACCCAATGGATATAATTTGTTTTTCAATGAAAAAGTAAATTCAAATCATGAAGAAAGGAGTTTATCATTATGCTCACTACCTTTATGAAGTTTACTCTCCCAACATACAAGGGTTGTGCCTTCTAGACGAAGAGAATCCAACTGGATATTCATCCATTCCTCTTCGATCTGTTGTACATGGCAGCAAACCTCAATCTGTATAATCTGATTGTTCAACTTATCTGCATTAGTTTCTCCATTAAACATGGAAAAAATAAATTTGGCATCCAATTTCAATGATTGTTGGCACAAGGGCAGACCTAGGGCTCAGCTCCAAGAGCACACCAACAAGCCCTAACTACTGGCCCTTTAGGCTACACCTACGAAGAATATGTAGTCTCACTCAAAGAAGCTATGGGGGGGTTGTAGGACAAAGATGTCTACAACCAAGGGAAATATCAAGTGGATCCAATACTAGAACAGTACAGCATGCATATATCACTTATCATCTTAGATCTATTCCACACATCTATCAGATCTACCACAGCAATACAATAACAGTATATCAAGGAAAAATAACACAGCATCAATCACACACACAAGACAGATATACATCGTTCACTCTCTCTCTCTAGGGCTACGTCTACAGAACTATGCTTTATAATGTAGTAAGATGAAGCATACAGTTCTTGTCTGCGTTCTTATCTAGCATATCTTCCTTCTTCTTCTATATATCTCTCTCTTCCCTGCACACCCAGCTGCAGGGTTGATATTTGCACCCAGCTGAAGATCTTACAATACTATAAGGCTCTCATAATCAAATCTTCTCTCTCACACAACAATAATCACTCATGTAAAAACAATACAACTAGGTCCCACAAACTCGAACCAACCCTCTTCCCTCATATAGGTTCTTATTTATACATTAAAATCACTTACCAACGTCCTGAGACCTAGGTTTCAAAACCCTAGATACCAAAACCCTAGGTGTTTAAAACCCTAGGTCAACTTGACCCGTGTTTTCAAGGCTTTGCCAGCCTGGCTTTCCTTCCTTCTCGTGCGGTGCTCCAAAGAATATAATGGTGTCTTTTTCCTCTTGTTGTGTTGTCCACGATCCTTATTTCTTGTTGATCTATCATCCTCAATCTCCTCATCCAACGGCTTGCTTACTCGGACTTCGCTCCATCGTTTCTACTCTTTTGCTCACTTCAACCCAGTAACAGTGACTGTATCTTCCACGAAGTTTGCATTTTTCCTTTTCTCCCTTGTTCTTCGCTTAATTCCATACCCAAGGCCCAACAGGACCCCAACACTCACATGTGACTCATCCTGAGGCACTTCATACTTGACCTTTCTGTTTTACTTCGACTTCAGGTTGCGCAGTGCAGCTTTTTCTTTTTTCTCTGTGCCTTGTCTCCTTCCCTGTGCAGACTGTCTTTTCTATGTCTAGTACCTAGTTTCAAATGCACCTGGTACCTAGACCCTTTTCCTTATGCTTTTACTCAGAGCTCTGAGGCAGCTGGTTGTCATAGTACAATTTCGATCAGCTCCCATTCACTAATCCTTCCTTCCACTCTCCCTTCAAGGTATTCAACTATGCAGCTCCTCCTTCTGTAACATAGGCGATCTCATATGGCCTGAGCCAATGCATTTTGAACATCGCAGGATGCTTGATGAACTTACTGTCATATACCAATACTATATCACCTTGTCTAAATTCCTTCTTCTTGATGTACCTGTCATGGTAGGCCTTCTCTCTTTCCTTCTATACCTGCTGATGGAATCCTACAATAAATCTGTCTTCCTCCAATTCGATCAACTGTGAAAGCCTCTCATGAACAGTGCCAGTGTCATCCATATCTGTAAAGGTAACAATTCTTAAGCTTGGTACCAGGTGCTCCATTGTAACAATGACTTCGAGACCATAAACCAACTTGAAAGGGATCTGCATTGTTAATTTTTTGCAAGTGGTTATATAGGCCCAAAGTACTATTGGAACTCTTAAATACCACTCATCCCTCTTCACACTACAAATCTTCGTTAGTGTTGTCTCCAAGATCTTGTTGAATGCTTCCACTGTCCCATTTTCTTGTGGATGGTAGGGTGTGATCTTATGATGGTGGACTGCAAATTCCTTAGTCAGGGCTTCAACTATTTTATTTATCAAATGTGTGACTTGATCACTCATAAGGATCTTTGGGCATCCAAACCTGGTTATGATGTCATCAAACATGAAGTGTTCAGTTGTATTTTCACTACAATACTTAACTACTCTTGCTTCGGCCCATCTGGTTAAGTATTATGTTGTTGTAATTATTTACCTTTCTCCTGTGCGCTTTCCTAGCGGGTTTATAGGTCCCACAAAATCAATGACCCATTTCTCAAATGCTTGTAGGGTCAGTTGAGGTGCTAGTGGAATTTCATCTCTTTTGGAAGGTTTCCCAACTCCTTGGCATACATCGCAGGCTCCATAATAGTCTTTAGCATCTCTGTGTAAAGTAGGCCACCAAAGGCCAGCTCTAAGAACCTTTTGCGCAGTTTCTTTCCCTGCGTAATGTCCTCATGCGATGCCTTCATGAGCTTCCGCGAGGATCATCGGTCAGTATTCCTCCATAACACATATTCTCAATATCTCATCAGGTCCCATCTTGTAGAGTTGTCCAGCTATAAGTGAAAAGTCTGCAGCGCGCACTACTAGCTTTTTCTTCTAGGAAATTGTATATTGGATAGGGGCCATTCTTGTTGACAGGAACTGGGCTATTTCTGTGAAGTGGTCATCAATCTTTCTAATGGCCAGTAATTGTGCATATGGCAGTGTATCCTCCAAACTAGTGGGATCTTCTCCATGTTTCAACCTCGACAAGTGGTCGGGGCCTTTGTTCATTATGTCTGGTTTTACTATGATCTCAAAGTCATATTCCTGAAAGAGAAGAATCCATCTACATATTCTCCCCCCCAACATTGGCTTGTTGACTAGGTATTTCAGCACGGAGTGATCAGTAAACATTTTAAAGTGTCCTCCCAACAATTAGTGGCGAAATTTATGTAGTGCATACACCATGGCTAACCCCTCTCGCTTAGTAGTAGTGTAATTGATCTCAGCAGTTGATAGCTTACTTCTATCAAAGGCTAACGAATGGTCAATATCTCCTTCACCAGGTTGTTCTAACACATCTCCTAATTCAATGGAAGATGCATCGACATGTACGTGAAATTCCTTGCTCCAATCTGGAAAAACAAAAATAGGCACAGTAACCATTTTTTGTTTCAGAGTGTCAAATCTCTGCTAGCACTCTTATGTATAACTAAACTGATAGTATTTCTTAAAAATATTCTCCATGGGTGTTGTAATCTCGGCATATCCTTTAATGAACTTCCTGTAATATCCTGTGTGTCCTAGTGCAGTGCGCAGCTGTTTGACTAAAGTAGGAGGGGGTAGATCAACTATAATGGCAATTTTAGATGGATCTACCAACAATCCCTTCTTGCATACAATATGACCTAACAGCACTCCAAATGGTGAGAAGAATATGTATTTCTTCGTATTCAAGGCAATTTGATACTGCCTACATTTATCCAACATTAGCCTTAGATATTCAATATAATTTTTCAATAAACTAAAAACAGTCCAATAATCAAAGTATGCTTCTAGAAATTTATGCAGAAACTCCTTGAATGCTTCGACCACCACCCTAGAAAATATTTTTGGGTCATTATTCAATACAAATGGCATCACTTTATATTGATAGGTCCCCCATTCTGTTGCAAATGTGGTCTTATGGCGATCTTCCTTGGAAATCCGGATCTAATGGTATCCTGAAAATCCATCTGTAAAAGAATATACTTCCTGGCCTCCCACATTATTTAACACTTCGTAAGTGAATGGCGTAGGGAAGGGGTCATGAAAATAGGCATCATTCAGCTTTCTGAGATCTACACAAATCCTTATCTCTCCTGTCTTCTTATATTGCACCACCATAGGGCTAATCCACTCTGACTCTTCCACATGTTCTATAATCCCAGCTTCCAGCATTCTGTCGAGATGAATATTTACTTTCTCCTTATATTTAGGGTTCAATCTGTAGGGTATCTATTTGACTTGCCTTGCATATGGTTTCAAAGGGATCCTCATCTCTCCCATAGACTCTTTAATTCCCTTCATATCAGTGAACTTGATTGGAAACAAGTCCTGATATTCATGCAATAATTTTGTAATCTTGTCAATGGTGGTAGCATCCCAATAATCTCCAACATTTGCAAGCTTTGGTGTTTGTTCTATGCAGGTGTACCCGAAAGGGCCAGTATTTAGGGCTTGTTGGTGATCTCTTGGAGTTGAACCCTGGGTCTGCCCCTATGCCAACAAGTGGTTCCGTTGCCGGGACAGAGATATCTACAGCCAAGGGAAATATCAAGTGGATCCAATACTAGAACAGTACAGCATGCATATATCACTTATCGGCTTAGATCTATTCCACACATCTATCAGATCTACCACATCAATCCAATAACAGTATATCAAGGTAAAATAACACAGCATCAATCACACACACAAGACGGATATACGTGGTTCACCCTCTCTCTAGGGCTATGTCCACAGAACTGTGCTTTATAATGTATTAAGATGAAGCATACAATTCTTGTCTACATTCTTAGCTAGCAGATCTTCCTTCTTCTTCTCTCTATCTCTCTCCTCCCTGCACAACTAGTTGCAGGGTTGATCTTCACACCCAGCTGAATATCTTACAATACCAGAAGGCTCTTGTACTCAGCTCTTCTCTCTCTCACAACAATAATCACTCATGTCAAAACAACACAACTAGGTCCCACAAACTCGAACCAACCCTCTTCCCTCATATAGGTTATTATTTATACATTACAATCACTTATCGACATCCTTAGGCTGAGACCTAGGTGTCAAAACCCTAGATATTAAAAACCTAGGTCAACTTGACCCACATTTTCAGGGCTTCACCAGCCTGTCTTTCCTTCCTTCTCATGCGGTGCTCCAAAGCATCTAATGGTGGATTTTTCCTCTTGTTGTTTTGTCCACGATCCTTCTTTCTTTTTGATATTTCATCCTCAATCTCCTCATCCAACAGCTTTCTTTCTCAGACTTCGCTCCGTCTTTTCTACTCTTTTTCTCACTTAGACCCAGTAACAATCATTGTGTCTTCCGTGAAGTTCTCATTTTTCCTTTTCTCCCTTGTTCTTCGCTTACTTCCATACCCAAGGCCCAACAATGATGGATTTTTAAAAGCATTTTTCTGATAATAAATAGAATTATGAGAATGAGAGGAAGAAGAAGAGATTGAACTTGAAGACGGATATGGAGTCTCAGAAGGATCTCATCCAATTACTTGGTCCTCTACAACATCATCCTTTGCTTTATATTTATTCTTCTTTTCCTTCTTTTCCACTCTCTTTTAATAATCTAAAAACAATTTTTATACCATGTCCGATATCCGATAGAAAGCCTTGTGAAAATTATTTTCCTACTCTATATGAAGTTCTTCATCCCCCATTTTCTTTCTTCAAGTTTCACGTCCAATGTCTAAGTCAAAAGTCTCAAGTTTTCCTTCACCCTATTTGACCTTGGCCCTAGTAAGCATTCACACTCTCAATTCAAGTCAAAGAAAACCACTCTAATACCAACATGATCTAGGATCTTTTATTCGATGACTATAACATGAATTACATTAAAGAGCATAAACAAAGATTATGTGAAACATTAATGAAGAAAGAATACACATGAGAAATGACAAGAAGAACAATGGCACAAGAATTCATAATGGAGTTCATCCCAACAATGGACTACATTTTTGGGCCCACTTCTCAGTGGAGAGGCCTTTATATTATCTCAAAAAACATTGGCATAAATACATGGAAATACCTCAATTCTAGTGATGCCCTAAAAATACACTACTCGGATCCAAATTCTAACTGCACCAGTGGATTCGTGGAAAGAAACCATGCACAAATGACTATAAATTCATCAAATTCAGTCACTATCACTTCCAGGCCCCTCCTCGGCTCTTTGCATGGAAAATTGTGCCTGTACAGACAAGGTGTGTTGGATCTTCCCTCTGTGGATGAAAAGATTGGATTTTAAATAAAAATTCATGGTGGACTTTACCAATTCCTACATGCATGGCTTGTTGGCAAGTGGATGTTAATATGGGAGGGGAAACGTCAAACCCATGGCCTCCCCCCTTTGGGTATTAGTTTTAACATATATTTTAAAAATAGTGTTACCACTATATTAAAAAAAATGACTTTACCATACTTATATTAAATTTTTACATGGTTCTAAAACTCTTTCCATGTTTTGGATTTGGGTGTCGAATTCAATATGTTGTCCAGTATTTTTTTGGCCCCTAGTCGGTCTGGTGGCTAGTTACGTATTTTTTTGTTTTGAATTTTTTGGCTTTATCCCTCATTGGGCATTCGCGGGGTGTCATGTGGAATTTCTAGATTGGTTGCATGTGTCGAGTCAACAGTTCAATCAATTGTTGTGTGTGCACTACGTCAGTGCCATTTGTCTGCCCAGTCATCCACTGACATCGATGCCATGTAGGTTGTCATACTTCCACGTGGCATCCATGCGGTGCCACATGGAATATTTTTACTAGTCGAAGGGGGGTCCTAAAATTCCAAATCAGCATGCCACATGGTAGCCTCTCATGTTGACATCATGTTGATATCAGCACTACACATTCAGTTGTTGACATCACCCTGTTGACTTTGAATAGGTTTACTGAAAATTTGTCTTGCCATAACTTTGTCATCCAGACTTCGTTTGAGGTGTCATTTGCGCCATTGGAAATATCTCAATGATCTCTTCGACTTGGTGTTATTTTCTTCGATATTTGAGGACTTCAAATTTTTGGCCTTTTAGATCCTCCTAGATCATCGACTAAAGTGCATCCTTCCATATCACACCTCACAAAGAATGTTTCTATAAATATGAGAGATATTATGGGGGAAATGTGTTCTTGGGGGATGACTCAACATCCAAAATTGTTGGATGAGGAATAGTTTGAATGATACTGCAACATGGAAGGAGAAGGACCCTTCTAGGTGTACTACAAATTCCAGGTTTGGAAAGAAATATGATATCTGTCAAAAAAATAAGTGATACAGGCGTGCACACTTTATTTCATAAAGATACATGCAAAATGGCCAGGGGATCGATGGTCTTAATGAAAGGCATTTTGATTGGAACCCTATACAAGTTGTTATGGAATGTCAAATTGATTAGATGCAACAACATTGTTGTTCCTGAAGTCGACTCAACTTGACTAAACTTGGGTTGATTCGATGCAAACCAACTCATTTTTTCTCTGTCAAGTTGAATTGACCATGTTATGGCACAATAGAATGGGACATATTGGAGAAAAAAGGACTTCAAGTTATGCACAACAAAGGTATGGTCGAAGGTTTTCCTAATTGTATTTTGGAAGTCAATTTTTGTGAACATTTCATATATGGAAAACAAAATCAGGTGAGATTCCCATATGGAGCTACAAGGGAAAAACTAATTCTAGAATTGATACATGGTGACATGTTTGGGCCTGTATCGGTCCCTTCAATAGGAGGATATTTGTATTAATTTTTCTTCATATATAATTTTTCCAAGAAGACATGGCTCTATTTCCTAAGGAAGAAATTATATTTTTTCAAAATAATCGAAGATTTTAAATCTCTTGTGGAAAACTAGATAGATAAGAAGATCAAGGTGTTGATAACTGACAATGGAGGTGGATTATGTGGAAAGGATTTTGATCATCTCTACAAGTAGTGTTGAATAACATGCCAAAATACCACACCATATACCCACAACAAAAATAAGTTTTTGAAAGAATGTACATGAGTTGATGGAAAAGGCAAGGAGCATGCTCAGTGGTGTTGGGATTGCACACGAATCCTGAGCAGAGGAAATCAACACTACAAAATATTTGGTAAATAGGTCTCCTTCATTAGTGTTATTCGAATTGACTCCACATGAGATATGGTTTGGTAAGGATCCTTCACTTTCACATCTCAAATCCCTTGGTCCTGATGCATTTGTGCATGTTCCCAAGGAGAATATGAACAAGCTGGATAATAAGGAATTCAAGTGTATTTTCATCGATTGTAAGGATGTAATGAAATGAAATAATCTATGGGATCCATTTTTTAGGAAAACAGTGTATAGTCTAGATTTGATCTTCAATGAAGTCAAAGGAAATTACAAGTATGAATAGATTCAAATGAATAAAGAACTATAGAAGTTGGTGTTTGAATTGAGGAATCAAGAACATGATTTAGATGGGTCAACTGAATTAGATGAAGAGGTGGAACAAAAAACATTGGTTGCAAGATGCTCTGAATGAGTAAGGAAACCAACTGAAAGGTATAGTCTACCTGATTTTCATTCTGCATTTTTTTTATCTTCCACTAACAAGGATCCCAAGTCCCCCAGTGATGCAATCGACTCAACAAAGGGTAAAATCTAGAAGGACGCCATGGTCGAAGACATAGAATAATTTCACAAGAATGAGATGGTGGATTTGGTAGATCTACCTAATGGAAGGAAACATGTCGGTAACAAGTGGGTGTTCAATAAAAAATTTAATGCAACAGGAAAATTTGAGAAATTCAAAGCTTGACTAGTAGTGAAAGGATATTCCCAAGTCAAGGAAGTCAATATCGGTGAGATTTTTTCCCCTATTGAAAAATTAACTTCCATTAGAGTACTAATGTCTATGGTTACATCATTTGATCTTGAGATAGAGAAAATGGATGTAAATACAACATTCCTTCATGTGGATCTGGAAGAAGAAATATGCATGAAGTATCCTAAAAGATTTGCAGTAAAGGGTAAGAAAGATTTGGTGTGAAAATTGAATAGATCCCTTTATGGTCTAAAGAAATCGCCAAGGATGTGGTATCAAAATCTTGACACATACATCCTTAGTTTAGGATTTGTGAGAAGAAATGTAGATCAATGTGTATATTACAAGGAATAAGGATTTCATTTCATATATGTAGATTTGTATGTCGTTGACATGTTGTTGGTTGAAAAAACCATGGATGCAATCAAGGAGGCGAATATGTAGTTTTCCTCCAAGTTCGACATGAAGGATTTCGATGCAGTGAATTTAATTCTATAAATGGAGATCAAGAGAGATATGGAATTCAGAAAATTATGGTTGAATCAAAGGAAATATATTGAAACAATATTGAATCATTTCAACATGCAGGATTGAAAACTATACAAGGTACCAATTCTTGTGGGAGAAAAACTAATTGTTAAGCAATGTCCAAAGACACAAGAATAAATAGATAACATGGCATGTGTTCCCTATGATAGTTCTATTGGTATTCTTATGTATGTGATGGTCTGCACTCAACCAAATATTTCTTATGCAGTGGGAGTACATAGAATTGATAAGATACATGTTGATGCCTAGAAAATAGCATTGGACTATTATCAAGAGAGTGTTCAAGTATTTGTGTGGAACAATAGAATATGTTATATGCTACCAAGGGAAACTTGAAATTGACAAGGAAGTAAATTTACATGGATTTGGAAATGCCAACTTGGTTGGAGATCTATATGGATGAAGGTTATCGGTGGATATGTGTTCAAGATGTTCGGTGGATCAATCATCTGGATGAGTAAGAGAAAGAAGGTTATATCCTTGTTAATAAAAGAAGTTGAATACATGGCAGGCACTCATAAAAGCAAAGAAGTAGTATGGTTGCATCAATTATCTTAATGGATTGGATTTGAGTAGAAAACTATGAAAATAAATTGTGATAGTCAAAGAACAATATTCCTTGCAAAGAACCTAGCTTACCATTCTAGGACGAAGCATATTGATGTGAAATACCATTTTTTGAGAGACATGGTGTAAATAAAGAACGTGATGTTGGAGAAGGTAGAAACTTTTGAAAATATAGCAGACTCTTGACCAAGTCTATGAGTGTTGTGAAGTTATATTGGTGTAGAGAATAAATGGGCATTTATGCCTTGGGTTTGTGAATAGAAGTCCAGGTTCTCCTATATCAGCAAAGCAGACAACAAGTGGGAGAATGTTGGGTTGTTATATTCTTTGCAATTAAGGAAAAATCAATTGATTGGATAGTCAAGGTGGATTGACTAGGAGATAAGTCAATTCAAGTCAAGTAGATGGTTAAGTCGAGGTCGAAGTAATTGAATGAAAATTTGGAGGTCAAAGTGGTCAAACAGGAAGCCTTAAAAGGTCATCCTATAGGAGGTCGAAAAGAGGTCGAGTGGTGATTGATTGAAGATCGATTGGAGGTCAACTGGTAGTCAACTGTAACAAAATACTAAGATTCATGGGATTGCAGCCAATCATCTACATGGATATGTAACCATTTTTGGGCCCCATGATTTAGGTTTTTTCATGTTGTAAATCCTATAAATAAGGCATGTTCTAATTTTAATAAGTTGGTGTTCATGTTGATTTTGTTGGTCATGTAGATGCAAGCCGAATTCGCTGCAGTGTTTTTCTTGTGTAAAGAAAGAGAGTATGATGGTGATTGTGTATTAGGTGTAGACCAAGGTTATTCATGTAACTCTTTATTCTATGAATGAATAAGACAACAAGAGAGAAATACACTCAAAGAATGTTGGTTTTTCTGGTTAAGGGTTTCCAGGGTAAAATCTTTTTGTATTGTGTGTGATTGTCATTTATTTTTTGCTTATATTTGTCTTCTCATTCCTAGTTGGTTTAGTGTGAGGATAAGTTTTCCCGACACTAATTACATATATATATATATATCATCTTCCTTCCATAATTCATTTTTATATGGACACCTATATTTCCATGCCTTGTAGTGTTGGATGACAACATCCAAAGGGTCATTTCATTTGAATCTTTCTTCCCCAAAATGGAAGGTGGAAAAAATTTAATCTTACACTATTTCTTCTTTGATATCCTTGAAGTTGTAATCTCCTACATAAAATGATAGTATAGGTTAGGGATATTTCTTATCATAGGCCAGAGAAACTTTAACTCCATGTACAAGAATCTAATACGATATCTATTATAGGGATAGTTTGTATGGGATAAACATGGGAAGTAGATGAGGATCCTTGAAGGATATGAAAGCTCTAATGCATGTTCCATTTTTAGTGACATATTAATCACCCACCTCTCCAACAACTTACATACATTTCTGTTGAAGAAAAATCTCCCTACGGACAGGTAGATCTCCTCTTGAGAGCTAGACTCTTAACTCTTAAGACAAAAGATGCTTATCATGGTCACTGACTTCCTTTTAGATCTAGATAATCTAATGTGTGAGGAGGAAGGAGAAAAGAAGTACCTTTTACCAGTGTTTGTCCATGCACGGTCAGGAGAAAAGAAGTACCTTTACCGCTGGCTGTCCATGCACGGGTCCGAAGCAGCCCAATATTTCACTCCCTCGATAATCCCCGGTAGACAAACAAAAGTACAACCACTTCCTACCTATTGACATTAGCTTGGTACCGATCTATCTATAAGAGACAAGTTCATGTGGATTAAGCACAACCAGGAAAGAAACAGTCAAGCAGACACATCATGTTAATGAGAAAACAAAATAAAAGGAAACTTTACAACCATAGATGAAAGCAGCTCACCTAAGTCCTCCCTTGCCTCCAACCCTTGCTCAAAAGACTCCATGGATTAGAATGATAAATAATCTCACATCATAATTCTCTCCACTTCATTATGTTTCTATATGATGATCATAGAAGTTTCCACATGCTCTAACCCTTCCTTTCACCTGCTGAGAGGGCTCCGCTTATATAGGCCTAGAGAGTCCCAAAACTACCAGAGATATATTTGGGTTGCTGAGGATATGCATTCCCTCTCCTTCAGCTAGGGACTTCCCTAATATCATGGTTTTCTGACTAAGGATTTAACCAACTGGCCTTCAAAGATTGAAGCGTGATCCTTCCCCCATTCTCTAAACAAACCAATCAAGTGTCTGTGTATAGTGAAGCGCCTCCTAAAAGGGAAGTAGATGGAGGTTATAACTCTCCCCCGATAGTCTATAGGAGTGATCAGCACTCCTAAGAGGTATATAGGGGAGCAAGCCTCTAAAACTCAATTCTTGTGGTTCTTTCAAATGGCAAGAGGTTCATAACCCAGTTAACCATTCCTCTTATTCCAAATCAAATTTTTGAGGTGGTTTCTAAAATGTCTTTATGGACAAGTCATTATAGGTAATGACATAGGCATTGAAGCATGATTTTCCCCACACTTGTGACACTTGTGATCGTACCGAGATAATTGTAATGATTTATTAATTTGTACACTATCATATGAGTACTTTGACATGTAACATATTGCCCCCAAAGTATGAAGTTAGAAGATGAGAACTCAGAATCAAATGCTTTGAAGACTTTCAAGAAAGGATGCAGAGAACTGGCTGCATCTGCCATAAACATCCAAATAGCATATGATGGTTTCAAACCCAAGGAAGGTATACGTATGCTTGGGTGATAAAGACTTTGCAAGATATGGCCGCATAAAATACAATCAGATCCATAATTGTGTATTGATAAAAGGTATAGCCAATTTAGGATATAGTGTGGATCTATATCTAAGGAACTGAATCGATCAGAAGCCATGAAGAATACATTGCGTTGGATCTATGAGATGACAAGACATATCCATGACCAAAATACATAAAGTGGATTCTATGATGCGATATGTGTCATTGTTCAAGAGAAACTTCTTCACAACCTGGGAAAAGTACAAAACAAGGTGAGTACTCAACCCAAGGTCTTCTTAACAATCCTAATGTAGTACGACCTAACTTACATGTGAACATAAGGTCCCGATGTCGAACATTGTAGAAACCTCTTGATTACCAATCAATGATGTAAACTCTGCTAATGCTGCCAGGGAGATCACCATATTACTGCCAATGATTACCATGGTAATTTGTAGTACATTCCAACTAATGTGAATGGATGAGTTGAAGTCAAACATCCGTGGAATCATCCTGATTAGAGGTCACTGATGTAACCCCACCGCCGAATGTGAGTAGGCCTTCCATTGAGGCATGCGTGTCCCAAAGTACTAAATGGTTTTCAAAGTCTAGTTCCCGATAATGTGTTGAGGTCGATGTGGAATAGACTTGTCAAGGAGGGCCTCGATGTATCCCCCATCAACGAAGCTGCCAATGTAAAATGGACATGTAGATGTAATTGGTAGATCAAATGAACATGGATCCATACAAGTATTGAGACAAGATAGTTGTGATGGTTGACTCTCAAGGAAAATACTTAACTTGAACACTGAGGCACAAAACAAAGTGTAAACATTACATGGACCAAAACATGATGTTGTAGTGGATACTGTGACTTTCTCCGGGTGACCTAAAGGAGTAAGAAAACTCAAAGGATTGGTCTGCCAAGTGCAGAGACCAATGGATTAAAATGCATGCAAAGACAAAGTGTCATGTTCTGCTACTTCACCTTAAGAGTTACTTGGTAATTTTCCCAAAAACTACTTGGGTTGCATCCTTCAATTTTCCATCCGCATAGAAGATGAGTACCCTTTAATTTAATGAGCCTCTAGGAGGGTAACACATGCCTCGACATAACCACCTTCAAAGTTCCTCTTCCTTTTAACGATCCGAAGAAGTAAGGGTTCGGTCCCCGTGATGGGCCCGCCGATGTTGGTTTAATGAGTCTAAAGATAGAAAACTCAAAGGTTTTCATGACATAGAAACCGGAAAACACTTAAAAGAGAACTTCCTAGCCTTTCAGAAAGCAGTCCCGAGACCTAAAAAGAGATAAACCATCGCCAATAGACGCTTCAAGTACTTTAACGAGCATGAAGAGAACAAGGTCACCGGCAATCTTTCACGTTTAGAGAGTCCGAAGAACTTAAAGATGACCTAACGTTGTCCCTTTCAAGCAACGTTAGTCTCAGGAGGCTGAAAAAGAGATAAATTATCAATTCTAAAGATTCCCTTTCAAACCTTTTTAACGAGTGGGAAAGGAAGCAATATCACACGATAATGTTTTCATGTTTAGAGAGCCCGGTAAAGAGCTTTAAAGGAGATCTAGGGTTCCTTTTCGTATCCATAGGTCCGAAAAAAGATGCTTCACCCGGATTCATTCTCGCATTTATGAGCACGAAAGAAAAAATACTAAGATCGCAGATGCCCCCAAAATTTGAAATTCCAGTGTCTTAACCTGCACGATCATCAAAGGCTGGAGACATGCCCTCCAGCTTCCAATTCATTCATCGACTTGAGGTTGTCACCAATTTATCTACTAGATGAGAAAGGGGAGACTCAGTGGATGAAAAAGAAGGTTCAAGAGAGGTGACTATTTCATTTTTAACTAGATTGACACAAGAAAAAGAACTATGCTCGTATTCTATTTCATTTTTAATGAGCTGCTACGTGAGAAGAGAAACTATGTTCGTGGATTATTCGATCATGGTTTCCAAGAGGATAATACTCCGGAAGGAATACATGTTTCAGTGGATTAAACTCATCATGGCTTCCAAGAGATCTTCGCTGGATGGAAGATAATCACTCAAGAAGGAAGATATGTCGAGGGTTGTGATAGGAGTAAGGAGATCAGCCTCCAATAACCCTACCAAATAAATCACTCATGTCCACTACCGGATCCAACTCATCAGAAGTTGAAATTGGTAGCGATGATGGAAAATCGACATCATGAGGGGAGATAGGTTGTATATCTTCCTAAATTTCTTCACGAGGGGAAGAAAAAGAGAATCTATGAAGGTTATTATCCCAGGTAACTTGTCAATGCTAAACATTTTTAATTAGGATTCATCAAAGGAAAAATTGGGGAAATGCGCCGATTGTAGATGACAAGGAACTCAACCAAGATTGTAGACCGAGGAAATGTCAAGTGCCAATAGATGTTAGTCATCCGAAGAGGGAGAAGTGTATTGGGTAGAAACGTATGACATTTCGGCTAGAATTAGTGGTATGGTGTCACCTAGTGCATCTAATTCCAACGGACAAGGTACAATCCAAGGGTCAGATGATTCCAAAGATTGATATTCATGGTCAAATCATATCGACGCTGGCACATGATGTGTAGTCGCTGGAAGTGGTGTAGGGAAGGTACCCATGAGGCTATAATATTTCAACAAGACAACACCGCTAATGTTTACACGCGGATCTTGTGGTCTCTCAAGAAAGGAATATTGTTGTTGGCGAGAGTGAGAGCCGCGGAGAATCGGTCATCATAAGTCCAATCGACAACAAAGGACACTTTTCCCCGATGAGGAAATTCGACATCAAAAATCGACGAGGCACGATACCATAGGCATAAAACCGATCCCCTTCCAAGCAATGTTGCAATCGAGGGTTAATTCCACCACCCCAACATCAACAAGAATGTGCCTTTTCCACCCAACTGGATGCCAAGGTGGACCGTAAAAGCCCATGGGATGAAAAACTCTGTTTCCATCGTGCTGCGATAACATCATTAGCTGGGGACTTGCTGGAGTGCTGCGATTTTAAACCTTCCAACACGCTAAATACATGACACAAGTATAGGCTCCCTCATCCAATATGGTTCGGTGGATTTGTTGATTTTTAACAACAACATCAACTTGGAAAGCAAGCTGGTGGGAGAGCCCTCAAGACGTATAACTGTCTAGGTTAAACATGATATGGCTTTCAACTAACCTGTGATCAACAAAGGCAAAGAGAGGTCAAGATACGCTTCCCACGTTTATTGGGGTAGTGTTGTAGAACTTATAACGCTGGTATTATAAAGCACACAGAGTTTGAGCCAAATCTTCAACAATGTTGTAGTTCCTAAGGCCACGCGAACTAGGATAAAAGGTGTAGCTTTTATGTATAGTTCTAGGAGGGCTTAACATAGAGTCGAAGTGGGTTTCTAATCCGGGCTATCCAGATGGAGGGTTAACCGATGGAAGACTAACGGAGGATGATGATGGATCCGTAAATTAATGGGTACCGTTAGTGTCTTTCCTTTGTCAGGGTTACCTGGGTGTGTCGTGACAAGGTTTTATGAGTGGTCAAATTGATCCCATTAAACATATAAATATGTGCACTCGACGAGGCCTCATCATTAGAATGGCTAGAACTACCCCGGAGTAGGGAGTTTCAAAGAACTATGATTGTTGTTAGAGGGCAATGAGTAAGCACAGCTGGCCAGACTTTCTCCTTGAAATTTTGGCCACTCTTACTGTGAAGTGGATAGTCTCGAAAGTGTAGTGATCGGGCTACCACAAATGATAAACTAAATTCCCCAAAGCCTGCCAGGTTTGCTTTGGCAGTAGGTGGTTAGGGAGCTTGATTTTGTTATTTCATTGTTATTTTTTATTTATTCTTTGTCTCTTCTTACCTCCGGATTGTTGTGGAAGGGGAATATTGAACTACATTCACCCCAGAGATCTGAGTTTTAGGGAGGTAGAGGAGAGTGTGGTCGATTGGGAAAAAGATTGAGTTTTGATAGAACCGATAACACTGTCCACGGATGATGAGGATGATGCCTTAGATGGATTGGTATTAGATCAGGAAGCATTCGGAAGAAAATCATACAAAGTACAGATTATGAATAAACCAAATCTAAATACTGGGCCCAAGTGATGGCTTGTTCCTCTGTGACTGCATCACCCATAGCGACATCGCGAGTGATCGAGGGTAACAATGATTTAGTAAACCATTCTACCAATATGTCGTGAATGATCATTTGATCATCCTTCGCCATCGGCCCCACTTCCGCGAATATGGGCAAGTAGATATGCACGGTTAGTTTGACAGCGGGAGGCCGGTGAGTTCGGCATCTGCCTCTATAGCTAATAGGCGCTTGAAAGTGCGAGGAAAGATATGGTAAGGGAATTGAAATCGCGAAAGAAGCACGTAGGCCTTTCACTGATACCCACTTCGTTTCCAACCGGTGGCATTGGAAAGACGCAAACGTATAGAATCATCCATTAGGTACTTTGATGAACACCACAAATGGAAATTCATCACATGGTTGTTCGGATCTTCGCCGGGGTTTCCATCAAATTCCCAAATATCAAGGAAGTTTAGCTGAATGATTGGCCAAACCGGTGAATGAAAAGTATGATCATTGGTTAAGTCTGGGAGATCCAGAGTCTTAAGGAAAGGTAATTGTCGGTTACTTTGAATGATACCGTGGTATAGGGAACACCGGTAGGGACCATAAACCGGGTTAGGTGGATATTTGTAACTGGTATGTCCTCCTACATACGGTTTTTGCTGGCCAGGGTAAGCAGGATTTGATGATGGATGAAATTTTTTTGCATAACCCGGTGGTTTCTAAGCATTATAGGTCAAGTGATTTGCTTTCCCATGAGGAGAGGATAAACATTTTTCCCTTGATAATGTTGGCGAGTAGGATCTCATAGGTGATACACATTGGTTCCATGAGGAGGACATATGGTCCCGAGGAACTCTGTGCGGGTGGTGTTTTGGATGCTGCCTGGATAAGATTGTGTGTAAGATGTTCCGAAAGGAACAACATTTGATACTCCTCCTAGTGGGTTATTATATGAGTTCCCCCCAATGTGGGTTTGGGTAAATGTGCCTCCATAAGATACTCCCCAAGATTGTGAAGGGCTTCCAGCAAAAGGGGGTTGTTCCCCTGCCATAGTTTAAGTGACAACTGGGGTTTGACCAAAAAAACGGGTTTCCCCCGAGTGGGTATGTGCAAGGGTGGTTGTCCCCTAGGAGGGGTAGACCCACCATGGAAAGGTAGTCCTCTAGGAGGAAATGGTTCATTGGATTGTGGTTTCCCTCTAGTTGGTTGTGTTTGGCCAGCAGAGGTCTACATTCTCGTGTGAGAAGATGTTCTAGTAGGATCGTGTGGAACATGTGGGTTGTAGAGTAAAAGCTTGTATAAACAGGGGTAGAGATCGAAGTGATTTGGGTATGAGTAGAGGTGATGATTCCATCAGGGATGGGCTTGTGTTGGTGTAATAGTAGGTTTAATAACCTGATCGACCGGGTGATTCATGGTTTGACCGATGGTCATGTTTCAATTAGAGGGTCATGAGGATGAAAGGGTTTTCTAAACGATTCAAAATGTTCATAGAGATCGGTCTCGGCGAAGTCCTCCATACGTAATCTAGCGCGTGGGATTAGCTTCTATTGTGGTGCTAGGATGAACAGGATTCGTATACTCGTCACCAAAGATTGGTTCTATGGATCCCATATACGTTTCTGCAAAGATCATCTCCTGCACTATGGGATCTCTTCTGCTCAGCGACGCCTCTAAGGAGTCTAAAGTCTTGAACCAAAGTGGTTCGGAGGAGTTACCGGCACATATGTAGTGATTCTTCAACTATGAAAAAGCACCTTCCGAGCTATTCCAACGGAGGAGTAATAGCACTTCAAAGATCGATTGATTTTCTACCTCTCACGTGTGCATTTTTCTTCCTGAGGGTTAGAGGTAAGGGCTGATAGCCTTCGTGAGGCACTCTTGCATCCTAAGCATGATCGTGAAGAAATTCTATCGCCCACGCTCAATTGTGGAGAATAAATGAATACTAATCAAAAATCTAGGCCAACTAACAAAAAGAAACAATATACGCTAAAAAAATCTAGGAATCAACTAAGAATAAAATTTCTCTCAATGATCGCATCTAGCCGGTGAGATGAAATCCAACACGCGCTGCATCAAGTCGAAGGGTTGATATGGTGGAATAGTTACAATGGTGACTCCAGCTTTAATGGAATTCCCACCTGCGCAAGCTTCCACGCAGGAATTGTGGATTTACACTCCAAGGAGTCTGTGAGTTTGACTAATGTCTATTCCAAGTACAGTGAAGACTTACCCCTTCACAAGCCAATTCCTTGTGTAAGTATCTAAATATTATGGCAACTAAAGCCACCAATTTGCAGTGAGTCCCCTGGCGAGTGCCAATCGGTCAGCCTGATCCAAAACGTATGGCAAGATAACAAGTCATAAATCAACCCGAGAGGCTCCCACAATTATTAACACCAAGGGTATACCTTCAAGTGACTCTTAATATATGATCTCACTAATTACAAATGCTTTGAACCCACTGAGGGATAATCTCCAGAATTACCTAATGTGACATCGTGCGTAACCCCCGCTGCGGTGAGAGGGGGGATCCTTAAAATCAATAATTTTACAATTTGATTTGACTCTCCCTAGCTCAGATGCTAATACTTGTTTCTTTGAAAACTTTGAGAGTTATACTCACACTCTAATCCAAAGTGCTAATCCTAGTCTACTATTATGGAAGATCCTAAAACAAAATTTTCTAGATAATTTTAAATTAGCGCTCGTTTCCATAGCTTGTTCTTACTCAAAGGTGTGAAATGAAACTCATGGAAATGATGACTTAATTCTCAAAAGATGCATAAATATGATAGGGCACTGCTTATTTTCAATGAATCTCTATTTAAGGGAAAGAGAAAGAGTCGCTTTCACTATCAAACACTAATAAGGAACTCAATCAATTTTGTTCTCAATCGAATGTAATGAAATGCTAAAACATTTGTAAATGCCTTCTAATATGAAAAACCAATCACTAAGATGTATATTTATTGTTTGTATGTGAATGATGATTAATTCAATGTAAAACTTCTCCTTCCAACCACCCTTCTATTAGCGAGATCCTATTAAGTATAAGCAGATTTCAAGACAACGATACACCTCTTGCTAAGGATTGAAACAAGAAGCAAAATGTAAAGATAATAAAGAAAATCAAACAATTCACACAAAAAGATATGTTTAAGAACAATGACCTCAAAGAACAAAATAAGATGATTCACAGATTGTTGATGCCCTTCACTAGAGTTCCTACTAGTCGGATAAGAGAAAAGAAAGTAGTGGATTGATTCCAAGTTCCCAACAAAGAGAAAAATCAAAATAAAGAATAAGGCCTCAAAATATTAACATCAAAGTGCTTGTTCTTCATATGTATGATGTCAAAGTTCACTGTGTGAAGAAGCATTGAATCACAAAGAAGCTCAAGAAGTGAAAAACAGCAGACCTGATCCTCAAAATGCACTGAAAGGAATGCTCAAAAAAACAAGGTTGGCTTCCTAGTGGTGTCCCCGTGAGCATTATAATGCTCCATCTAAGGCTGTGGAGGTTGATGCTCCCTACTACTAACAAGGTAGGGGAGCTAGTGTCCTAAAACCCGTAAAAGTCCAAAAACTCCTAAAATTCAAATTTAACTCTTTGTCATTCAGAGCATGTGATGGAACAAAAGATCCAATCAACCCATGAAATCAAACAAACATCCAAGGTGAAAAGGTCCCAAAAGGAACAAATGGAAAAAGACAAGGTCCTGCGAGGAAAACCAACCCAAAGCTCGGACTATCCCCAAATGGAGTCGCTTTACCTCTGAAGGAAAATCTTCTTACGGACAGGTAGATCTCCTCTGAGAGATAGACTCTTAACTCTAAGACGTATGCTTATCATGGTCACCACTTTTAGATCTAGATAAACTAATGCGGAGGAGGAAGGAGAAAAGAAGTACTCTACTGTTTTCCCCAAGATAGTCCTGAGTTGAGTCTAATCTTCGGCCCCTCGACAAGCCCGAGACAAACAAAAGCATAACCACTCTGCTCCCACTGAGATTATTAGTTTGAAACTAGATTTATCCATTAGAGACAAGTTCATGTGGTATTACACAAACTAGAAATAAACAGCCAATCATATCATATTAATGAGAACAACAACGAAGGAAACTCTTTACAACCAGATGTGAGCAAAGAACTTCATCAAGTCCCTCATTGTCTAACTCCTTTCTCAAAAGACCCACGCATCGTAATGAAAATAAATCCCACCTGAGCACTATCCTCCACTTCACCTGCGGTGTTTCCTATGAGATCATAGGTTTCATGCTTCTAATCCTTCCCTTTCACCATGAGAGGGCCTCGCTATATAGGTTTAGAGGAGGCCCAACCACTAGATATAATCTTTGGGGTAATTTGGAGGATTTTCCTCCTTTGTCGGGGATTCTAAGATCATGGCCTTCGACTAAGATTTGAATCCAAACGCCTCTCAAAAAAGACTGAAGGATATTCTCCCCATTCTTCCTCAACAAACCAACTGGCTGTCTTAATAGGTAGCTATCTGGGGTATGTGATGGAGGTTATAACACTCCCCGATATTCATAGGGGAGCCTAACACTTTGGAAAGAGAGGTATAGGGGAGCGCTCCTTAAACTCAATTTTTGTGGTTCTTGAAATGGAGAGGTCTATAAACCTGCCAATCCATTCCTCCTCTTCCAAATCAAATGTTTGAGGTTTAAATGTACTTCTTCTCATGTTGTTATAGGTACGACATAGACATTATGGCAATATGATGTTTTTCCTTTGACACTTGTGACACTTCTAGAACTTGTGTAATGATGATATCATATCAAGTGAGAGTAATTTTGATGTGTAACACTCTTCCCGCATACATTTCACCAATGCATAGAACAATAGTTGGTACAAAGGAGCTATAAAATACTCACTTATTTGAGTATAGTGGATTCTATATATATATTCTCCTATATATTGAAGATATATATATGAATGGTTGGATCACTTTATCACCATTTACAACCCATCTCCGAGAAGGATTTGACCATGTAAGCGGTGTCCACAAATATGAGGAGATGTGAAAATATGTATCCATTCGTAGGGATATTTATTTGGCCTTAGATATGACCTAGATGATGGAAATATATAGGATGGCTCCTGAGTTGAAGAAAATGTCCATCTTGGTGACTGTGTAAATTAGGTCACCCATGACTCTCGAATTGGTTTGCATCTTCTTCACCATATAATCTACTCAAAAGAGATATGGTGATATTATATGGGTTCCTTATAAAGGTTGTTGGATATGTCCCTATCCTCCTTTCTCTCAAATATTTTCTAGTTTTCCACCAACTTTTCAGAATATCCTTACAATTTGAAGGGAAATGCAACATCCATTCATCATTTAGTTCAACCTCCTCTGATGGGAATTTATAACATATACCCAAGGTTGATGTTTTAAATGAGGCAATAACATTTCCATTAGTGTCTCAAGTCATCCTATCATCAAATTATACCTAGATGATAATATAGGTGATGGTCTCTTCACAAGGAAGAACAATAGGATCAACAACCACTTTGTGAATATATGAATTTTTTATGGACTCATGGACACCGTCATCGGGTTTAGTGTCTCCAAGGAGGAGTGGAATTTCATGGAATGTTTCATGCTTGAATGTTTGGTACATGTATCACCACTTGAATACTATCCTTCGGTCCATAGAGAATTTGGTATTGGCATAAATAGGTCCTTGAATGGAAAAAAAAATCCCTAGTTTAGCTTCTTCACGGTCTAGGATCATATAAATTACCTACCATTGATTCTTCTTATCCCTCTTGGAATCCATTTATTAATCCTTTAACTCATCCATTTCAACAAATATATCCATTAGTGATTTTAGTTATAAACAAAAGTAAGATACATGTGTGGAGAGAGATATTCTAATAGAAAAAAGGGGCTTGGCAAGATCTTATCCCCAATGTCAGTCGTTCCAAGATAATATCTATTCTTGTTATATCCATTTCAATTGCATCCCTTTTGTAGAGTAGGTAGTTTTAAAGATAAGGAAACTAGTGAGCATTTTTATAGCATATTTTTCCACATTGTATGCATAGATGCAATTGTTGGCCTAAATATCACATCTATTTCTCTCTTGCAGACCAAAATTCCCCAAAATTCCTCCTCATAATATTTAAAAAACACACTTTGTCTAGTCATATGCTACTTTTGATCTGACATAGAGTGTATGAAATTTTATATATCATCTTTCCCTTTTAGCAACTCAAGTATGCCTTCAGTTTTCACCAAAAAAAGTATATAAAATGTGTGCATAATGCACTTTTTTGGGTGGAGTTCATGGATTTATTAGGTTAACGATCTCCTATAGCTTGTTCCTAAGTACTACAACCACCTTTTTGAAGTATAAATAAGAGCCATTGGGTGGAGGAGGGGAAGAATTCATTGAAGCACCATTATGCTATCAAAATCTTGTTGAGTTTATGTATTCTCACTAGGAAACATTATTTTCATAACATATTTAAAATTGAAGCAAAATTCATTTCCAAAGGGAATGAAGAAGATTCTATAGGCAGGAAAGACCTTATGATATGATCCCTTTTCCAAGAAGATGATAGAGAGACTCTAACTAAATTCCCCACCCTTAGATAGATAGATATAGGCCACGAAAATCATTTGTTTGTCAGATAGAGACTACTAATGGTATTACCTCGCAATAAAGGTACCTCTTCCCTAGTAAGGGATTAATTAAATCTATAGAGTGATAATTGGGCCAAGCTTATCGGTCATATTAACTGGTCCCAACATGCATGATGCATGAACCATTCATTAGTGCATATTCCAGAAGTGATATCTAGACAATCAAGATTAAGGTTACTTGCATGGGTTGTACTCTATGGATCTAGATGTTTGAATATGTGATAATCACATCGATATGACCTGGAGGTGGTGAGGTTATGAACCATTTCATCCTGATTTTTTAATATCCTTCTCCACTATCTGGAAACCCATATTTCTAGCCATCTTACTCCTTATTGTCTTGTTGAGAGGAATAATCTCACCTTCTTCCCTTCACTCGTCTGGAGCAAGGAACCAGGAGGTCAACCTATCTTCAGTGTCCTAGGTGAAGGAATCTAAATATTGTAGCAATCCACAAATGTTCAGATAAGTGGAAGAGGGGATAGCTCCTTAAATTATCCTTATGCAACCTATAATTCGACTCATGTATTAGAGGAGATTCCCTGAAAACACCTATGCAAGATTCAATTTTGATCACTCGCTAATAAACAATCTATTTTTGAGTTTGAGCATCCTTGGAGAGTTAACTCTCCAATCCTATTCCAAGGCTCTACACCTAGACTAGTTGGTATTCTACAAAGAAACATTCTATTTAATTTTAATTAAGTGTTTCTTTTAGTGATTGTTCTTTAATCGAAGGGAATGGATATGAAACTAGTTATGTTCAAAGAATATTATGGAAACACCACTTGTCAGAACATTGTCATATTATAATTGAGCTTATTCTCCAATGAAATGAGTGTATAATGAATAATTTAATGCAAACTCTTGAACTTTGAAATGTAATTTTTTTTCAATGCAAAATGTGCAACTACAACCTTTTTCTTTCAAAATAAAAAAATCGCTACTTGATGCAACCTAAGAAACCCTAATTGCTCTAAAATGCGACTACCTTTTCAATGTGAATGAAAAGAAGGAAAGAGTTGTGCTAAGAATGAGATATTTTTCTTTTCAATGACAAATGCACTACATCAAATGAGAAACGAACACTAATCTAAGTAAAGAAAACTATCTTTTTGTTTCTTTCTACTAAGAAAGAACAAAGAAAAAGACTAAAAAACAAGAAAAAATTTATTTTTCTTTGCTTGAAAATAGAAATGCAGGACATAAAAGTAAAATATTCAAATCAATAACTTCATACTTCAAGGAATGATTTCCTACAACAATCAAGAAATTGAAATAACAGAAAAGAAATCCTTTCACAAACCATGCAAATCCAAAAAGACTAAAGAAGCTCTAAAAATTTTGTTTTTTCTTTAATTTAAAGCATCAACTACTTTCTGAGACTGAAAGAAATCTTTAGACAACTCAGAGAGTTTATAAAGACTCCCCAAAAATAAAACACATGGATTTAATAGAATAAAAATGAGAGAAAAACTCCTTCCCAAGACATATGTGCTTATGTTTACATGAAAGTATGCATATGTACGCACTTATACCTTCAAAAAGAAGCATATATATACTATTTTTCTAAGGGAAACAAGTGTATATAACATGAAACCTCCAAAAAATATTTCAAAAATGATGCATTAAATCCTAAGATTGAATGCTACATGTCTAAAATCACTTCCAGAGAAAACAACAAACAAACAAACAGAGAAACAAAAGAAAACAAAAGCAAGCACCTAACTAACTAGCCAGATGATGTTTTTTAAAGATTATAAGGAGGATTTTTGGAGAATTTTGGTCTGCAAGAGGGAAATGGATGTGAGATCCATGCCAACAAGTGAATCTATGCATATGATGTGGAAAAATATGTTATAACATAAATCTCCTAAAACAAGTGAAACTGTGGAAGATGTACTATTTACACTTGATCTTATACAATCAGAATTAATTATTGGACAAATAGAAGGACAAGAATTATCAGTTGAAGAAAATCCTATAGAAGAACCATAGCATTATGTTTCATATGAAAAATCTCAAATTTTCTAGAAATTTAATATGGTAGATGAAGAAGTAGCATCAAATGCAGAGGAAGAGATAAACTTTGGATTTCCTATTTTGGATCTAGAAACAATGGTACAAATGAAAATCATTCCACCATTTGCATTACCAAATTTTCATGGAATGGTAACTGAAGATCCTAATATTTTTGTCTTTGAATTTGATGTACTTTGTCATCATTATGATTATTCTAACGATGCACAAAATCTCAAATTATTTCGTGATGCTCTTAAAGATGCAGCTTTGTGTTGGTTTATGGGATTGGCAGGTAATATTATTAAAACTTGGGATGATATGCATAAATATTTTCTTAAAAAATATCAATAGTATTGTAAAGCTAGAGATTTGCATGAAGATATTTTTATGATGGCAAAAAGAGAGGAAAGTTTAGAAGATTATGTAGAAATATTTCAATATAATCTTCAAAGGTCTAAGAAAAAAAAATTATATTTAGAAATTCTTAAGATTATTTTGTTTCAAGGAATAGAGGATGAATTCGTAGATTTACTTAATCTTATGGGTTATGGAGATGTGTCTCTAACTTATCAGGAAATTTGTGTTGTGTGCAAGCTCTACACTCGAGGAAAAGATAAATCTAGTAAGGGACCTAAGAACATAATTTCTAAAGTTAATAAATGAAAAACAGGAAGAGTAAGTAGAGTTCAACTTGGAAATTTAATAGATAATTTTAAAACTAATATTCTTATCTCTCTTAGCTCACAATTAGATATGTTACAAAATAAAAAGAAGCATGAATATGAGAATGCATATTTAGCTATTTTTTGTTCCAAGTGTAGAAAGAAATATCCATTATGAGAATGTTCTATTTCTATATAAAAAAATACAACCAACAATTACCTTTAATTGCAAGAAATCAAAGAAGTCTATTAGGGAAGTAATGAAGGAACATAACAGATTTGTTTTGTGGAAAAAAAAATGAGCATGGTTTCCTCGGGCATCAGGTATAACACAAGACCATGCACAATAGTACTCTTCATATTATACTAATCAATAATATTCTTCTCAAAATTGGTTTCCACTAATTCCCTAGAAAGCATGTCCCCCTCGACAAGTTCAAAACCAACCTTGGAAATAAGGATGGTGACGAATTTCTTGTGTAAACATACTTTCTCATCCATATTCTTCATATAAATATCAATACCCCCCACAAATCCAACAATAATATCCTCCACAACCTAAACAACAACAAATCCCACAACAACAACAACTGCAATTTCCAAGCAATCACCCCCCTCAAATACCAACCTAATTACATTCTCAACTTGTTCCAAATCCAAATAATAAGGTAGCTCAGCCAGCTTACAATATTGAGTTACAAACTTTTCCAACATACATTATTACCCATGGTTATTTACAATATATCCATTTACAATCAAGGAAGTTAGTTAATAAAAATCCTCCAATCATCATTGAAGAATAAAACGAGGATAAATCAAAGAATAAATATAGTGTCACTCCAATAACACAAACTTCTTCTCCATAAATATATCAAACACAATCATGCAAATCTCCTCCCTATCCAGAGAGGTTAACATTGGACAAACTTGGAATTCATCCTAAATTTGATTTATTAGGAGAATTGAAGAATGTTTGCATGAAATTTCCCTTATTTCAAGATATTAAATATGTTCCAATATATGCAAAATAATTTAGGTAATTAAGTTTAATAAAACTAGGAATAAACAAAAAGGATCCACAAACTGTTCAAGTCCTTGGCAAATTATCAGATTTGATGTTAAGAATATTTTTTATGGAAAAATATGTTGATCCTGG
Organism: Picea sitchensis; assembly: GCA_010110895.2. NCBI lineage: Eukaryota > Viridiplantae > Streptophyta > Pinopsida > Pinales > Pinaceae > Picea > Picea sitchensis. The sequence continues at coordinate 112,778 of SNQJ01S0024780.1, read as the reverse complement.
AAGTCCTATTGTCAATATTCATATCAACAATGTTTTAATTTCAAACACTTTAATTGATGTGGGAGCTTCAATTAATGTAATGACTAGAGGAACCATGGAAAATTTGAATTTATTTAATCTTTGTTCCACTCCTACATGGTTACAATTAGCGAATAGATATACAATTAAACCTAAAGGAATTTTAGAAGGTATACTTGTTTCCTTGGATTCATGGGAATACCCCACCAATTTTATGGTTTTACAGAAAAATTCTAATCTCAGTGGCTACCCATTAATTATAGGATGACGGAGGTTAGCTACTAATGATGCATTCATTTTTTGTAGATCTGGGGATCTGGCAATTTCACATGGAGATTCAAGAAAAAAATTGACTTTGTACCCTCCAGCAAAACTTTCAATAGATCAGGAAATATCTCAATGGATTGATAATGAAAGTAGTAATGATGAATTTTTACAACCAATATTATCACTAGATCAAGTATGATTCTTAAAGAGGATACTGAAGATGATCTGATCAATAATTTTATTAATATTCTTGATCTTATTCAGTCTCCTAGAGGGAAGTATTTTAATTAAAATTTCGATGCAGGGTTTCAAGAAAAATGCACTATTGGTACATCATGATCACTATTTGATTTTATACCTTCTTTGTATGCAAATTCATAGTCTTATAGTACACCTATTGAGATTTATCAAGGAAAAACATTAGATATTAATCCTAAACTTGAGGAATCTCAAAATAATAAATTAATTGAACTAATACAACATCATTATGGGGAATTTGCATGGGATTATACTAATATGCAATGAATTCATCCTAGTATTTGCATGCATCATATTTACACTCAGGAGAATACTCAACCTATTAGACAACCACAAATACATATGGATCTTATTTTAAAATAAGTTGTAAAAGAAGAATTGCATAAATGATTAAAAGTGAACTTCATTTACCCTATTTCATATAGTCAATGGGTTTAACCTTTAGTAATAGTTCCAAAGAAAAATGGTAGGTAGTGTGTTTGTATTGATTATCGTGAATTAAATAAAGGGACTTTAAAATAGCATTTCCCTCTTCCATTCATAAAACAAGTGTTAGTTACTTTAGCAAGTAAAAACGTATTTTGTTTTCTTGATGGATTTAGTGGTTGCAATCAAATACAAATCACTCATGAATATCAAGATAAGATTACATTTTTATGCCTATGGAGAACATACACCTATAAGGTATTACCTTTTGGGTTATGCAATGCTCTTGTATGTTTCAAAGAGTTGTTCTAGGTATTTTCTTTGAATTAATCCATGATTGCGTTGATATTTATTGTAACGAACCACGTCGTTATGACAAAATGCGACGCATGACAAGTACAATATTTTTTTTTGAACGCAAGGCAAGTAAGGTCAACAATATAATCAAGCATTGCAACTCGACGATGAACATGACACACGCAATAACGCAACATAGAAACATAATGACCTAGTATACTAGCACATCATGTGGCTTAAGCAACAACGAACATACAATCAAGAAAGAATAAAAATGACTACCCACCCATCCTACCCTGCAATGGTTAGGACCTCCAAGACACATAAGCAATGCTCAATCCCAAGTTTCCATCGATTTTGACCATTTAAGGTCTCAAGTCTGGAGACTATTCTGAGGAACAAGGAGGTTTCTACGTACCACTCGACACAACAAGACCAAGCTGACTAAGCTAACTGACAACATCAGATTCAACCCAACACAACCAGCAACAATGACACAAGTAACTAGAACCTTTAAGGTGAGTGTGAAACAAATCACATTAAAAATTTACCGAACAATGTACAAAACATCAATTAAAATGAACAACATCACCCTCATCGAGAAGCACATGACCTAAGCCAGGTATCATATGCACTTATCGATCAACGTGCGCAATGATCATATTTTAAGGAATCATATTGCCACATTGCAAAAAGTGCACTAGGAACCAAGACGCAAATGTAAATGACTCTAAACCTTCAACCAAACATAAAATCCAACATTGCCCGAAACCAACTAGCATTGTCATACATTTTACAAAAACTATAATGAAAGCACTCTATTCAATCAAGTCAAACGAGGCGCAAGGAATCTACACACAAAATAGGGTTAAATTGCAACTATCTAGATGTATCTTATTAGCATTTTACCATCATAGGACTATTCCAACTCAAACATCCTGTTAGCAAAAATTCTTGTCTTCGGCATCGGGATATCCAGGTCTACAGGTTGCACGAAGAGCGCCCAAGCGCAGCGCACAGAAAAAGTCCTTTTCGGACTTAAAATCAAGCGAGCGGGCAGGATTATAGTGTCAACGGTCTGAATCCATCCATATGAGAAGATCAACGGCTGGCAGGAAATCGCGAATAAGGAAGTTGTGCTGAAGTTAACACAATAGATCTCACCCATAGTGTGCAGGGGAGAATAGCAGTCGTCCATCCAGAGGATGTGTGGCGCGAGATCTAGTCGCGTCGGTGTTTCGGCATTCGAAAGTTTGAGGGGTGAGAGTTTCATGTTGTTCCACATCTCGAAACCTCGAACCCCGATAGTGCCGAAAGTGGGGCTCGCGGTATCACGAAAC
>SNQJ01S0024780.1:79893-104959 GCA_010110895.2 Picea sitchensis | reverse complement strand
ATAACCATAATGGAATCATTTTAACTTTTGTAAAAAGGGGAAAACGATTGAAGCTATTATAATATATAATTACCATATCCATCATTAAACCACTAAAACGGTTACATACCCAGTTTATTCAATTCGTTCAATATACATTCATTTTTTTCATTACATCATTGTCATAATCACTATGATCACAATTTAACTATTAAAATGGGCAAAAAAAGTTAAACTATTATAAGGGACAGTCACCATAATCACAATTAATCAATTAAACTATTGAAAAATAAGATCAATCTATTTCAGAGCTAAAATCACAACATTCCTCATTAACTATAAAATGGTTATATACACTATTAATTTATTGGTCCAGCACACATTCATTGTCTTTAATGAATCATTATCTAAAATTGTTACCACTGTATTCACCTCCTAAAAAGCTACTGCAACTATTATTTCTTTCCACCTACCATTCCTGCAAATATTTAAATCGTTTCCACACCATCAATATGAATTCTACTTCCATAATCCTACTGTCAACTCGGGTAAAATGTGGGTAAAAAAACAATTAACTGTTAAATCATTTCCATCATTGTTTTCATTCCTCCTATAAATGTATTATTTTTAGTGCATGAAGCTAAACCAATAATCAACAATTATAATCAAAGGAATCTGCCACTTGCCATTTCTCATGACCATAATCACGTTGCTCCATTTTGGATGCACTCAGAACTTGTTAAAGGCAAATAAATTACCCAACACGTCACTGGCCAATCACCTCACCCTTGACGTAGGGCTCTTATGCTACAACAATTTGAACTATTAAAATGAAATAAACGGCTAAAAGGGCAAGATGCACAGGTGTAAAGAGTCGGTCCATAATTGGCAAGCGCACAGGCATAAAGACTCGACTCAGATTTGTTTAGACAGATGTGGTAGAAGGAGGACGCCCGACTAGCACCCCAAATTCGTTGAGGTATGCACTATGGTAGAAGGTAAGTGCGCCTGGAGGAAGTTCTGTCTACACAGGTGGACAAGAATCCCACGAGAATCTACATTATTCATAAGGGAACTCAACGTGGGTGGTTTTACAGTTGTGTTACCATTGATGGTGCACAGGGAAAGGAAAGGAAAGGGCGATTCTAAGTGGGTTGCAGTCGACATGAACTGAAGAAGGAGGTGAGTGTAGGTAACAATGCGGCTCTGGGCGCAATCCCATCCTGTAGGTAAAACAAATTCAAGAAACAATGCGGGGAAATAAAGAAATATCGATCATGAAATCCAAGGACAATATGTCGTTGCGCTAAGGAAAACAATAGAACAGGTAAAAATAAATCAATCGACAAATTCAATTATGCGCCACATGGATGAATAAACACAGTGGATCAATATTTAATACCACATTGTTTTATTGCAACACCACAAGCATAATAACAAACAACTAAGTAATGTTCAAAAGACCCTTTTTATGGTAGTGCTACAAGCGTAATAACACACAATGAATTAATGTTCAAAAGACATTTTTAAATGAAACGCAACAAGCTTAAAATCACATAGTGAAATGATGTTCAATAAGATATTTTTATTGCAACAAATGACTATTGAATTTATTTGCCTATATTTTCTTTTATGCTTGTCTGCACTGCAATAAAATAGTCATTTGTTGCAATGTTACAGGAAACAAATATTGTGCAAATGGAAACTACTCTGGGATAAAATGAAATAAAATGAGCACTCTTCGTCAGAGTGTCGACTACTACAAAAATCGAGTCATGTCTTCTTGTCGTCAGTGGCAATCCAACAATGAAATCCATCGAAATGACCTCCCATTTCGATCCCGGAATAGTGTGTGGTTGTAGTAACCCGGATGGATGTCTATGTTCAGCCTTCACCTGGTAACATTCTAGACATCTTGCCATGTAGTTGACTATGTTTGCCTTCATTCCCTTCCCGAAGAATAAGGTTTTAAGGTCTTCCCTCATCTTCGTGACTCCTGGATGAGCCATGTACACTACTCTATGAGCCTCGTTTAGGATCAAACTCCTCAACTCATCATTGGGCGATACATAAATACAATTATTAAATCTCAATAATCCATCATTGTCCACAGTAAACCCCTCAAATTTTGGCACCATCATTGTGTTTGGTCCAATAAACTCCTCGACCTCTTTGTACCAGTCATCATCGAGCTGTAAAGTTAGAATATTTTCGCGTAGATTCGTCTAAAGAGGCATTACCGAAAATATGTGTGGTCTCTGACTCAACCCATCAGCCACTATGTTCATTGTTCCTTTTATGTAAGTTATCTTGAAATCATACTCGCTAAGCAATTCTGACCAATTCCTTTGTCATGCATTCAAGTCGCTTTGCGTAAAAATGTGTTGTAAGCCACAGTGGTTCGTTTTTAATTTGAATTTTTTCCAATAAGGTAGTGTTTCCATACTCTCAAGGCATACACAATGGCTAACAGTTCCAAATCATGTGTCGCATAGTTCTCCTCATGCCTTCTTAACTTTCTCAAGATGTAAGCGATCACTCGACTATCTTACATCAAGACTCCACCTAATTCTTCCTTGGATGTGTCAGTGCATACCAAGAATTCCTTGTCCATTTCAGGGACCTTTAGTATCGGCATTGTCGTCAACATCTCCTTGGGCCTCTGAAATGCTTCCATGCATTTCTCATTCCAAACAAACTTCTTGTTCTTCTTCTACAATTTCATAATTGGATTTTATATCTTTGAAAAACCCTCGACGAACCGTCAATAGTATCTCGCTAAACCCATGAAGCTACGCACTTCTGGGACATTCATCGGCATAGGCAATTCCATAATATCCTTGACCTTTTATGGATCCACAAAAATAACTTTGTCAGAGATGACATGCCCTAAGTAATGAATCTCTGATTGATAAAACGAGCATTTCGATAGCTTCCCAAAAAAATTGTTCTCTCATAGAGACTATAGTACCAGGCAAAAGTGTTCATCATGCTCCTCCATCATCCAAGAATATATCAAAATATCATCAATGAATACTTGGAYGAACTTTTCCAAGTAGTCGCAGAACACCCCGTTCATCAAACTCATAAATACCCCTGGGGMATTTGTCAATCCAAACGGTAAAACAATAAACTCCTAATGTCTAAACCTCATCTTAAAGGTGGCCTTAGGGATRTATTCCTCCTTGATATGTAACGGGTGATACCTTGATCTCAATTCGATCTTCGAAAACACCGTCACTCCTTTCATCTGATCAAACAGATCATCAATCCTTGGCAATGGATATTGATTATTTAACGTTGCCTTGTTCAATTGACGGTAGTCAATGCAGAGTCTCCATGACCCATCCTTCTTCCATATGAAAATAACAATCACACCCCATGGTGACACACTTGGACGTATAATTCCTAGGTCCATCAATTCCTTCAGTTGCATTTCCAGCTCCTGTAACTCTGGGGTCGACATCTGATAAGGAGTTCTTGCTATCGGTTTGGTTCTCGGTTTTAGGTCGATGGTAAATTTCAATTCTTTCTCTAGAGGAAACCCTAGTAACTCCTCTGGGAAGACGTCCGCAAACTCTTGCACTACCTAAAGGTTTTCTAGGCCTTTTTCCACGCCCTTTTCATTTAACATAAGGATCGCATATAGGTTGCATCCCTTGCGCATGTTCTTCTGTAGTTGTAGGGAAGAGATGAACCTTGGGGATACTCCCTGGTTCCTACCTACAATCACGCGTCTATGTCCCTCATTATTGACCAAGCTCAATTGTTTCGTCTTACAGTTGAGTATTACCTCATGCGATTCCAACCAGTCCATACCGATCATGATGTCATAAGACCATAATATTGTGACGTATAGTTTGGCCCTAGTGAAAAAATCTCCCAAGTTAAGGCTACAACCCGTAACCTTCCCTCCAACCTCTTGTTTGGATCTCGAAGACATTTCTACAAAGCTAAACTCGTCCTATTCGACTGCCTTTACCCTAATTATTTTTAGCACTGCACCAAAAATAAAACTCTCTCTAGCACCTGGATCTATCAAAATACTAAAGGTATGGTCAGAGATGGTACCTAATGTCTCAAGCACAGTAGACTGGTGCTCTTCCTGGTGGTTATTCACTGATGCATGAATCTGATGGGCCTTTCCCAAATCTCCCACGGTAGTGGGTCCTGCTGATCTAGATGCTCTTGTTCTCTCAAATAGGAAATCACGCTAGTAATGCGTCTCTCCACATGTGTAGCACCCGGTCTTCAATCTATTACTTATGGTAGCTGAAGTAGAAGGTGACGGCCCAGTAACCTAGAACCCTGGTCTGTTCGGCTGAACAGACCTAAATTGTTGCTACTACGGTCGACGATGTTGTTGGCGTTGTGGTCCTCTGTAGGGAGTCTACTGGTGAGACGTTGGTCATCGAGGTGTAGTGAATTTGGGTCCTCTCGGAGTGCCTCGATACCCTGTTGGATGCCTAACTGGTGTCTGATGTTGTTGGTCATGTCAGTCTCATTGGATTCCTGCTTTGACCCCCACTGATGAGATCCTCCTCTACTATGAGTTCCTTCTGTATAGCATCATGCAAGGTTTGAGGCATCATAATCCTCACCTTTTCATGAATCTTGACATTAATGTCGAACATGAACTTGTTGACCTTACATTTCTCAGTATTCAGGTGTGGAGCATACCGAAGCAGCTCCGTGAAAAGGGCCTCATACTCGGGCACCGTAAGGCCACCCTGTCGCAAGGCATTGAACTAGTTGAGCTGATGCTCAATGAATTCCTCAAACATATACCTCTCCCGAAACCATTCCTTGAACAACTCCCATTACACATCTTCGACGAACATGTTCAAATGCGGCAAGAGCATCTTCCACCATAGAAGAGTAATCCCCTTTAATTTAAAGATCTCCATGTGGAACTTCATGTTGGAGGTATAGTCATGAAGTGAAAATCACATCACCATATTATCCAACCATGCCTTAGTGGCTACATCGTCTATGGCACCAAAGAACTCAAGAAACTTGACCTTCTCGAGTTCGCGGTGAACACTACCAGTACTGGTCGGGGCGCGCGGTGGACCCTTAGGAGGTGTTAGTGCCCTGGCCTCTTCTCTATCCAAATGACTGATCAGTGCCTGAGACATCCTCTGAAAGGCCCTCATCAACCCAACCACAACTATTTTTTCATGTCCGACAACCTGTCCATCTCCCTAGGGGTTAGACCCTTCGGGCATGGATGCTACTGGGGGCGTCGCATCTCCTCCCCTTGCACCTCGTCATCTGCCTCCATGGCTTTCTCTAACCATGATTACCTACACAAATACAAACCAATTTAATTAGAGACATTTTATAATCAAGTATATAATCAATGGAATCTGTAGTGATCCCAAGTCATGGGTCGAACCAGCTCTGATACCATATGTAACGAACTTCTCTGTTACGACAACATGTGACGCATAGCAATTACAATATATATATTTTTTGAATGAAAGGCAAGTAAGTTCAACAATACAATCAAGCATCGCAACTCGACGATGAAAACGATGCATGCAATCATGCCACATACAAACATAATGACCTAATATACTAGCACATCATGCATCTTAAGCAATAACGAACATACAATCGGGAAAGAATAAAAATGACTACTCGCTCGTCCTACCCTGCAATGATCAGGACCTCCAGGACACACAAGCAATGCTCAAGCCCATGTTCCTATCGATTTTGACCATTTAAGGTCTCAAGGCTGGCGACTGTTCTAAGGAACAAGGAGGTGTCTATGTCCCACCCAACACAACAATACCAAGATGACTAAGCTAATTGACAACATAAGATTCAACCCAACGCAACCAGCAACAACGACACAAGTAACTAGAACCTTTACGGTGAGTGAGAAACAAATCACATTAAAAAAATACCGAACAATGTACAAAACATCAATTACAATGAACAACGTCACCCTCATCGGGAAGCGCGTGACCCAAGCCAGGTATCATATGTGCTTATCGATCAACACGCGCAATGATCCTATTTTAAGGAATTATGTCGCCACATTGCAACAAGCACACTAGGAACCCAAGCGCAAATGTAAATGACTCTAAACCTTCAACCAAACATAAAATCCAATGTTTCCCGAAACCAACTAGCAATGTCATACATTATACAAAAATTATAATGAGAGCACTATATTCAATCAAGACAAACTAGGAGCAAGCAATCTACACACAAAACAAGGTTAAATTGCAACTATCTAGATGTATATTATTAGCATTTTACCATCCTAGGACTATTCCAGCTCAAGCATCCAACCTCAGCTACTATGAAAACTTAATATAGTACTTCCCTGCCTTCCTTTAAAATAAGACAACCCTTTAAACATTATGAAGAATAAAGTAACTTATAATTAATAATAACAATTTGTCAGATAAGGATTCCATTGACAACATTAATGAATTTAACCTTTTCTTATTTAGTTCCCTACTGTAAAGGCAATTAAAACTATTAGAAGTGATATTCTCAATGATCACAATTAAACTATTAATCTAATGCAAAAGCAGTTTGTTTAACTATTATGAAGGAAAAATTGTGATAACCATAATGGAATCATTTTAACTGTTGTAAAAAGGGGAAAACGATTGAATTTATTATAAGATATAATTACCATATCCATCATTAAACCACCAAAATTGTTACATACCCAATTTATCCAATTCATTCAATATACATTCATTGTTTTCATTACATCACTGCCATAATCGCTATGATCACAATTTAACTATTAAACTGGGCAAAAGAAGTTAAATTTTTATAAGGGATAGTCGCCATAATCACAATTAATCAATTAAACTGTTGAAAAATAAGATCAAGCTATTTCAAAGCTAAAATCACAACATTCCTCATTAACTATAAAACGGTTATATACACTATTAATTTATTGGTTCATCACACATTCTTTATCTTTAATGCATCACTATCTAAAACCGTTACCATTGTATTCGCCTCCTAAACAACTACTGCAACTATTATTAATTTCCACCCACCATTCCTGCCAATATTTAAATTTTTTCCACACCATCAATACAAATTCCACTGCCATAATCCTACTATCAACTCGGGTAAAATGTGGGTAAAAAAAAAAAAAAATTGTTAAATAATTTCCATCATTGTTGTCATTCCTCCTATAAATGTATTATTTTTAGTGCGTTAAGCTAAACCAATAATCAACAAATGCAATCAAAGGAATCTGCCACTTTTTATTCCTCATGACCATAATCGTGTTGCTCCATTCTGGATGCACTCAGAACTTGTTAAAGGAAAATGAATTAACCAACCTGTCACTGGGAAATCACATCACCCTTGACATAAGGCTCTTATCCTACAACAATTTGAACTATTAAAATGCAATAAATGGCTAAAAGGGCAGGATGCACAGGTGTAAAGAGTTGGTCCAGAATTGGCAAGCACACAGGCGTAAAGATTCAGCCCAGATTTGTTTAGATAGTCGTGGTAGAAGGAGGACGCCCGATTAGCACCCCAAATTCGATGAGGCACACATTGTGGTAGGAGGTAAGTATGCCTGGAGGAAGGTCTGTCTATTCAGGTGGACAAGAAGCCCACAATAATTTACACTATTCACGAGGGAACTAAACGTAGGTGGTTTTACATTTGTGTTACCATTGACAGTGCACAGGGAAAGGAAAGGGCAATTCTAAGAGGGTTACAGTCGATGTGAACTGAAGAAGAAGGTGAGTGTAGGTTATAGTGCAGCTCTAGGTGCAATCCCATCCTGTGGGTAAAACAAATTCAAGAAACGAATCGAGGAAATAAAGAAATATCGATCATGAAATCCAAGGACAATATGTCGTTGCGCTAAGGAAAACAATAACGGTAAAAATAAATCAATCGACAAATTCAATTATGTGCCACAGGGATGAATAAACATAGTGGATCAATATTCAATACCACATTTTTTTATTGTAGCACCACAAGCATAATAACACAAAGCGAAGTAATGTTCAAAAGACCCTTTTTATGGCAGCACTACAAGCGTAATAACACACAGTGAATTAATGTTCAAAAGACAATTTTAAATGCAGTGAAATAAGCTTAAAATCACACAGTGAAATGATGTTCAATAAGACATTTTTATTGCAGCACAAACAATCATAAAATAACACAGTGAAATAGTGTTCAAGATATTTTTATTGCAGCGCAAACAAGCATAAAATAAAATATAGGCAAATAAATTCAATGGTCATTTGTTGCAACACTATAGGAAACAAATATTATGCAAATTGAAACTACTATGGGAGAAACATGAAGCCATACCGATAAAACCACACAGACCATACAGATCAGAATCTTATAAAAAAAACATGTATATTGACATTCAAGGCCATGGAAATGACAGTGAGAATGTTCTACAATATGAACCCAGGCTTACACCCTTAACACCACCCGAGTATACAAAAAAAGCGTGCATTAACCATGATATATATTCTTGTACAGAAAACTAACTACCTTTTCATTACAAAATTTACACATGTGTACCGTAGCCAATGGCGAAGAACCGGAACTAGTTGACCCACGCTCGTGCTCCATCCAAGTCCTTCTTGCCAACTGTTGAGACCTCACTGGTACCTCCCAACCAACGCTAGGGGTACTCTTCTTCCCCCTGATCCCCTCGATCCGCAAAGGGGCCACGCACACAATACCATAGAATGCTAGCTCCCATCTTGCCTCACAAGGTCGAGCTATCACTCGTTATCCGAGATGGGTATCCCAACTCCCACAAAAAAAAATAGTCAAGATAGAATCCAGTAGCATAACCTTACACATACCAGACGTGATCCATACTCCTCCTCCACCATCCTTTTTATAGATTTTTCTTAGTGATTAGTTTCTCAAACCCTCATTAGATTCTTTTTATTAAATTTAAATAGGATAAACCTCCCTCGTACACATGTCACCCAATCCCTTAGTTGCACCAGAAAATCAATTTATTAATTAATTAAATTTGCCTATTTTCCTCACCCACCTAAAAGCGTTCCTAAAAACACTCCTCGATGTCCCTTTATTCCCTTACATTTCTTAAATGACTAACACCTTTCTTAAAACCTAGTTGAGTTCACAATTAGAAGGTTCCAAACACTAGATTCCCTACTATGTTATACATTCCCCTTTTTCTTAAGTTTCCCCTTTCTTATAAGTTCATATTTACCAAGTTTAGATATAAACCACAATTTACCCTTTTAATAATTTAATCCTTCATTTTTACTTTAATTATTAATGTTTGAATTTTTTTTACCCCCTTCTTGTTGCATGTCCAATTAGTTTTTTTTGTTCACATGTTCTACTTAGACCTAGGTTTTAAATTCACTAGGCTTAGCGACAGTGTTTAAGGGAAAAAATTGTTATTAAACTTTACTCATACCATCATTCATTTTAAGTCCGACCAGGTCCTAAGTAGGCATAGTTTTCTAGGTACTAGGTTTATTAACTTATTAGATTTAAAATCATGACGTGCCCTTCAAGACACACTACATGCTCCAAGGGTGCCACTCGCTTTCTTCAAGACACACTACATGCTCCAAGGGTGCCACGTATCCATGTTGGTTTCAGTGGATGTTCCTTCAAGACGCTAATTCACGCGTCTCCATAAGTGCCACTTGCCTTGGAACCGAGCCTTGGTAGATATCAAACTCTGTTTCAACATCGCACGTGACCTTGTGAGACTATGGCTTCAAGGAATAAGGACTTTATTGCCTCTTGAATCACTGTCATCAAGAGTGACTCAATACCTTCCTCAATTACATTGTGGATCTCTAACTAGGTAATAGAAGTTAACCCTCAGCTCAAACCACTTGGGATTTCTAGCTAGTAAGTTGTGGTAGAGTTGTTTCCACACCTCTCCCTCAATGTCTCTGGTTGTGGTACGTGACCCATTTACTCCAGATGTGAATCTGGTTGGAAAGATATCGCCAGCATGCATCCATCAACGAAAACATGTCAGCGATTAAAATCAACATCATAATCCACTAGTCATATGCCACATAAGCCATAAAAAAAACACGCAAACCATAAAATTCCACTCCCTGACTCGATCTGGAGTACAAGGGGGCCCATCGATGCCATCGACACCTTCAATCGGTCTCGATTCCTGCACACTCAGGAAAACTAGTCAATAGCACCTATCGATATAAATATCATCAAATAACATATCATCAAATCCAAAACAAAATCATGAACCATAATCAAAGCAATCAATCATATAGTGAACCAGATCACTTACACTCAAGGTTCCTCAAATAATAAGTCCAATCAAGTGTGCGCAAGATCGGGATGTTACATTTATATTGATGATTTCATCAATTATGGAAATTAATTTGAGGAAGTTGTGGAAAATATTGAAAAGGTATTGATTGGATGTTAGGAAACAAATATTTCATTGAGTAATGGAAAGTGTCATATGCTACTTACTGAAGTCATTTTTCTTGGACATTTGATATCTCGTGCAGGAATCAAGTTTGACCCAACAAAGACTTGAATTTATTTCAAACTTGCATGTTCCAAAGACCCAAAAGGATGAACAAAATTGTTTAGGACATGTGGACTATTATAAGTGTTTTATTGAAAACATTACAAAAATAGCCTCACCTTTGTTTAAATTTCTCACAAAAGACAATGATTTTTTTTGGACTAACCAATGCCAAAACAAAATTGAAGCTCTTAAGGAAAACTTTATGCGGCACCAGTTCTACAAGGACCAAACTGGTCTGTTCCTTTTGATATATAAACTGATTCTTCAGATATGACCATCGGAGCAATTCTAGGGAAAAGAAAATATCACCATTCTTATTCCATTTATTTTGTTGGAAATAATTTATTGTTAAATTTTCACACCCACTGCCTGATAATTTATTTCCTAGCAAATACCTTGCTATAATAAACTTATTACGCAAATTTACTTAATAAAAAACATGGCTGAATTTTAAATATTAACATAAGTAAATCAATGAAATAAAAATGGGAAACCAACCACATTTTCAAATGTAATGTATGGGTAAATACCCCTGGAAAAACCCCTAAGGGAAAACCAGTAGTGTGATGATTTTTGTTATTGTAAAATTCAAGCTCCCATCATGGGATCATGGCCCAACTAAGGAAAAATACAAAATAGAAAGACTAGCCTATCACACCTCAAGATATATAATTCGATCTTGTTGGCAACTACTCCTTTATTTCCCCTTGCTCCCTTACCCGGACCCTTCCCACTCACACTTGGATGAAAATCATTCTCCACCCAATATAATGAGATCTCATTATCTCACTCTATGTGTGTCTCCTCCTCTCACCTTAGTTTCCTTTTATAATGTTGAGTTTACCCTAAATAAAAAAACCCTATATCTCCAAAGCGATCAATGGCTGAGATTGGATCTCACCGACACTTTATATCAATGGCTAGGATTTAATTTAATTCACTAATGTCAAAAACTTGGGCATTTAATTAAATTAAAATCAATTAATCATAAAAAGAAATTCAATTTAATAATTACTTTAATAAAGTTAATTTCCTAAGTCTTGAGAGGTATTAATGACGAATTTGACATGTTAGACACAAAACCGATGTGGAAGTACCTATTTGATGCTACAAACATCAACATTTAACTCCTTCTTAATTGAATTACACTGTCACTGAAAAAGAGTTTATTGTCATTGTGCATGCTATCAATAAATTTAGACATTGGTTATGAAGTTTTTATTCATACTAATCATTCTTCTATTCAATACATTGTGAATAATTTTGTTACAAATGGTAGGATAACTAGATGGCTTTTGTTGTTACAAGAATTTAACATCACCATCATAGATAAACCTAGAAAAGAAAATATGGTTGCATATTATCTTTCTATACTTACTAATGAAGGTGAAGTTACTCGTGTAGAAGATAGTTTTCATAATGAATATTTATTCGCAATATAAACTAATACCCCATGGTTTACAGATATTGCAAACTACTTGGCTATAGGAAAACTATCACGATATCCTTCACCTAAAGAGAAGCATAGGGTTGTCAAATTGAGTGCTACATACTCTTGGATTGAAGGATACCTCTTCCACACAAGACCATATAATATCATTATATGATTAGTGCGGGAAGATGAAGTATATTATATTTTGAAATCATGTCATGATGAGTTATGTGGTGGTCATTTTTCCAATAAAAGAACTACTAAAAAAATTGTTCATTTGGTATATTATTGGCCTATACGTTTTAGGGATGCTAAGAAATATGTTAAAAGTTGTGATAGTTGCCAGAGAGTGGGCAATCCAATACAGTCAGATGAAATTCCTTTACAGCCACATAACTTAATAGAGCATTTTGAAAGATGAGATCTAGTTTTTGTGGGACCCATTAATACTCCATAAAAACAAAAGGTACACATTCTGGTATGTACATATTATCTCACCAAGTGATTGGAAGCCAAATATCTTTCAAAGGAAACCAAGAAAGTAGTTGCAGGTTTCATGTATGAGGAGACATTTGTTCATTTCGGTGTAACACAAGAGATAGTTACAAATCAAGGGACAAAATTTACTTCAAATACTCAGCAATATCATATCAGACACAATAAATCCTCTCCATATCATATGCAGGCCAACGGGAAAGTGGAGAGTACCAACAAAGTCCTAAAATATATTTTCATCAAAACGGTTAGGATTCATCATAAATTTTGGGCAAGTAGACTTCCAGGAGCCCTTTGGGCCTACCAGAAAACATGGAGAAATGTTACTAGATTCACTCCTTGTGAATTGGTATATGGTAAGCAAGTAGTCCTACTCATTGAATTTCAAATTAATACATTAAGGATTGCAGTGCAGGTTGGAATGGATATTTGGGAGGCTGAGAAGAACTAACTAGAAAAAATAAATGAACTTGATGAAATGTGCCAATATTCTTTTTATCATGCCACTCTTATTCAACAACAAATTAAAAAATGGCACGACAAGTTAATTAATAAGAAACAATTCAAAGTGAGTGATTGGGCCCTTCTCTTTTGTTCTAAATTTAAGGATTTTAAAGGGAAATTTTCTACTCATTGGTTGGGTCCATATGAAATAGAAATATTTTTTGATAATGGCTCCATGAAATTTGAGACTATTGATGATGAAGGAATCTCACTCGTGGCTAATGTCCATTGATTGAGATTATATCATAACATATGTCTAGAGAATAATTTGTTCAATATTTGATGAAACGGATTAAAGTGAAGGTTGTAATTAAGGGGGTCATGCCACCTACTTCCACTTCATCCTAAATATTATTTCTTTATGTTGTTAATATATATATATATATATATAAAATAATTCCAACTATGAAAACATTTTTAAGGTGCAGTTGGATAGAAGTTTGTTTGAAAACCAGATCCTAGAAGACAAGGTTTAAATAAAAAAATGTATTTTGTCAGAGTTCTACAATAGCTACAAGTTTTGAGGAATTGTGTAGTTGCAACAAGTTTTACAACAACTTACAGTTTGTTTCAAAAATTTGCAAATATAACAAAATTCAAATCTTATTAAAACTAAGTTACGACAATCTGCAAGAAATGGAGTTTTGTATGGAACTCATCTGTTACTCGGGAATTTTGGTCTTCTACAAAAATTTTGTATTAAATTTTGTTTTCAATTCAAAGGACAAATAATTTGCATAGGTATAAATAAAAGACTTCCTTCTGATGAAAAAAAAAAATTGAATCAAACTGGTAAGCAGTTGCACGATGACTAGAGGTAATCTTTTGGTTTTTTGTAGTAAGCTTCCAAAAACTTTGAAACATTTTTATTAAAATTTTATTTTACCATTATTACTCTTTGATTTAAAAATCATATTATATGCTATGATTATTCAACCTTATTTCTAAGTTATCAATTCCTAATGTTCAACCATTTGAGTTTAACTCTATATATTTCGCTTTTATATGGTTCCATACCCTACATAACCATATCATAAATTGAACCCATAGTCACATTACCATTAAAACCAATTCATGATTGCATGAATTGGTTAAATAGGAGGTGAAATCATTTCAGTTGTCATATCACTTAAATTGTTGACCATTTTTCAAAATCATTTCATATTTTTCATCTACCACCCTATACTCTTTTGAAATCCTATTTAATCAGTCGAAGAGCCGAATTACTTCAGTCTACATCTCCTCCATATCGTTGGAAAGTAAAATTACACCATGGGAGGAGGAATTTTCTACCACAAGATAAACATGATGAATTGTTGGAGGCATAAACAGACTGTATAGAAATATTTCAGTATGGAGATTGGCCTACTTTCTTTGAGAGTTTTCAAGGATACAATGATAGGATTGCAATGGAATTTTCAGATACCTATGATTGGGCAAGTGCAATAGTAAGAGGATTGTTCATACTAATTTCATAGGCCTCCATAGCAATAGATACAAGTTTGTTTCAAACATGTGAGCGATGGTTTAAGAACAAAAGAGTGGAATCAAATGCATGCAAACAATTCATGAATTCAAATGCACATAGTCCATATTGGTGTAATGGATCATAAAGGGAATTGATCATTGACCCATGGAAACATGTGTTATACTTCATTCATAAGTATATCACGCATGAAGGAAGGTTTAGTCTAGTATTTGTATACCATATTCAGTTATTATTTCATTTCAAATAAGGTTTGTTGATAAATCTTCCCTATTTCTTGTGGAAGAGTCTTACTAGGACGACATCATATGTTTAGAAGCCCCCAAAAAACAAGGAGTGTATACCATCATGGTCTAATAAAACTAAATATAAAATATTAATTACAGATATATGGATTGACTTGGGAAAAAATTCTAGAAGAAAAAGGGTTTCAAGTTGTTTATGCTTCAAGAAGTAAGTGATCGTGTGAAGATGTGTCTTCACGTGAACAACTTGAGGGTTCATCATTAGAGAAGAAACAGAGGGTTTATTTTTCACTTCCATTACAAGCGGAGTCATATATATCGTCATCACAAGGAAAGAAGGTTTCCTCTTCTCAACAAACCCTGACTCCAACTCCAAGAATATGATTTACTAGAAGCATGAAGGGAGTGATAAAAATAAAGAAACTTGTACCAAACAAGAAGCGAGATGTAATAGAGGTAGAAAATTTAGATTCATAAATTTCAGGGATTGATTTCATGAACCCTCCACAAATACCAAGAACTTGGTTTTCAAATATTAACTCTCAAGATGAAAGGATACCTATTATTGAATGTCAGGATGTGGATATGCATAACATTGAATATCATAATGCATGGGGTACCAAGTAATGAACTATATATGGTAGAGGATCCTAAGAGTGCATCAGAACATGAGGTAACTCTTTTTGAATCTTTAAAATTGTTTAAAAATACGATCATGAAGAAGAAACTTAAGAGGTTGGAAGAATTAGAAAACAATAATTTATAGTTAAAAACCCTCAATGAGAAATTACAAATTGAGAATCATAAAATCATAAAATATGGTAAGAAATGGAAAATACAAAGTAGGAGACTAAAGAAAAAGAACAAAATGATAATTCTTCAAAACAGGAAGCCTAGAGCCAAGTTGAAGAAAGTAAGAGAAAATAAAATAAATGTTGATATACAGTAAAACATGGACATTTTATTATGTGTTTTAGATCAAGAAGTTTATAATCCTACAACAAAGCCTCAATATATTTATAAGATGAACTTGGCGTAAGAAATGATAAATCAAATTCTAGATTATATACTTACCAATACATTAGCTCTTTCATCCACACATGTTAGTATACAATAGTGGGAAAGGAAAGATGAGATGTATGATTTAGGAATAATTCATAAACAAAAGTATAAGTATGAGGTTCAAAGAATGCAAGAAATATGGATATCTCAATTTTTTTTGAAGAAAGGAAGTGGAAAATGAAATTCTAGAATCTCCAATTACAGATAAATGTCAAAATGCGTGAAGCACAAAGGGCTTGTGGACTTGTCCTTCAAACATTATCTTGTAGAGAACCTACAAGATTTTACTCTATGTTCTTGCATGAACAATGGATAAAGTTAAGGGTTACCAAATTGGAAGCATGAAAACAATATGAGATCACTAATACCTATAACTTTGTCAAAATGTACAATGAATCCTCAAATGATGAAAAGAATATGTTATGTGAATTTATCTTTTTTATTTCCTCCTACATGATGAGACAATATGGAACCCCAAACATGGTGTTGGGGATGTGAATATTAGATAATTATCCTCGTTTATGGTGAACCAAATCAAATGGAAGGAGAAGCAAAATATTTTTACACAAAATGAAATGACTTCAAGTATGAATGTTAGAAGTAAACACCATGTACCTGAAACAATCATCAAACACCGTCAACAATTTTTTGGTTATCTCAAAAGAATTATAATGGTAAGACAAAATAAACAAATGGAAATCAAAAAAATTGAATAAATACGAGATGTTCATACTACCAATGATTTTTTAGCTTATCATAAAAGATGGAGTCGGATGCCTGCTATGTTGGAGAAACAAGATCCTACAGCATACCCAATTTTCAATATAGATTTAGCAAGAGAAAATTTATATTTATAATCTTTAAGGAGAAATGGGAGTAAGTGGATTGGTCTACAATTTCATTATACTTTATTGTGGTGTTAAAATAAGATTTGCATGTGTATTCAAGTGTAATATCCTCAGGTTGGTCCTAGTTGTAATTGTGCATATAGGCTGGTGAGCCATAATATTTTGGGGCCAGGGTGCCTTTGTATATGTACTTTGAGGCCAGAGTGTCTACATGGTTATTAGGTTGGTTAGTCGAATGCAAAAAGTCTTGTGGTCCTATCTTGTGTATTATGCAATAAATTGAATAATAATAAAATTACACCATTGTTGCAAACCATCCCGAAAAACGAGTAAGGGAGATAATCTCCACTAGAGTGGGAAAAGAGTCTAAGAGACTTAGGTTAAGGGGGCTAAGAAAAAAGGAGCTTAGGCCAAGAGAATATTTTAATAATATTTCTGAAGGTTTAATTTATGGATGCATATGCATTATGTTATCCTAAGTTCCTACAGAAGAGGAACAAATAACCAAGTGGGTGAAAAGGGGGATCATAAAGTGACAAGTGCCATTTTATACACATGAAAATATAATGGGGAAACCTTAGTTTAGTTTCCCATCTAAAAACTATCATTCTCGCCATCAGGGGAGGGGAGATCGCTCCTTTGTTACCATCCATACTTGTTGTCATTACCACAACTACATTTTGGAATCTAGGGGGTGGTCTTCTAGTAATTAAGATGAAGAAGTGGGTTTTCAGGCCCGTATGTTGTTGAAGAAGTAAGTTTTCAGGCCCATGTGTGATTGAATATGYGATTTGTCTGGCCCGTAAGAATTCTCTCCAGGTGGGATACTTTATGTCAAAGAGGCGGGTTGTCAAGCCATAAGCATTCTCTCTAGGTGAGAGAATTGTTGGGAATTGATTTTCAAAAAAAATTATTGCATCTACAGGGCTCATATATTTCATGTCCGGATTATTTCTAAATCTTGAAAGGGAAGTTGAGCATCCAAGGGGAACACTCCATGGGTGGGACAAGCATGTGGGGAAATTAGAGATTGTAGCTCGTTGGATTCGACACTTAAATCTAAGAATTATTGATGTCTAGAAGATGGGCATTAGATAGGAATTCCTTCTTGCCCAAGTGGAGCTTAAGCCAGCTCGGGGGTGACCCGTTGTCATTTTGTGGGAAGAAGAGTCTATGGTTGGGAGGAAAGTTGGAGTTATGCATGCAGTTGGTCGTTATTTATACCAGATAAGTGGCTCATCATATACATGCCTAAATTCTTGTATAATTAACTTTGTATTCCTATTAACAAGTACTATTGTGTTATTATGTTCAGTATGTTTTATTAAACTTGTACATGGACTAAAAATATATTCCCTATCATGAGTATTTATTGTTTGAATTATCATTAAGCATTCGTTGCTAAATTTGTGCAAGAATTGGTAATTGCACTCCTCAGTCATGAGTAAGGGATTTGATATTACACTTTTGTATATTTGTTGACAGGAATGCCTAGGATTGTATAATCGGTGCATGATCAGAATTTATGTAATTAATGTGTGATTTTGTTGTTATACTACCTGTGTACACAAAATATTTATATATGTATATACTGGCAGTGATTTTCCTGTAATAGAGCCATAGGTTCATATATTGGACCTGCATAGGTTGAATGTAAAGTGAAAAGGTGAAATTTTTAGTAGGTCTGCATTCCATTTGATAAAACCGTAAAATGGATTTTATCTCTATGTAACATCCCACTCTTGCGCGCACATGATTTGACTTATTCTTTGAGGACACTTGCATGCAAGTGATCCAGTTTTAGTATATGGTTGTATTTTCACTTATGGATTCTGATGATGATGTTATTTGATATCTATGTATAGACAAATGTTATTGACAGGTTCTCCTGAGTGTGCAGGAAACTTGACAGATTGAGGATGTCAATGGCATCAATGGATCTCCTTGGACTTCAGATCGAGTCAAGGAGTGGATTGTATATGGTTTGGGTATTTATATTTATGCATATGTGACATATGGGTATATTATGATGTTGTTATGGATCATTGACAGTGTTTCATTGATGGATGTAGGTTGATGATTTCTTGCTAATTAGACTCACATAAGGAGTAAAGTGGCCATGCACAGCAACCAGATATTGAGGGAGAGGTGTGGCAGTATCCCTACTGAGGCCTACTATCACTCTTGCCCTGACTCAAATTGTAGGTTAATGATTACCCAGTTCGAGAGATCCACAAAGTCATTAGGGAAGACTGAGACAATTTCTCATGAAGATTCTAAGGGGCGCGCAATAAGGTAGGGTCCTTATTATTTAGAAGCCCTTAGCCTCTCACAACGTCGCCTGATGGAGTATTGTCTCCAAGGGTTGGACAAATACCAAAACCATTCAAAGGTGAGTGGCACCCTTGGAGCACGTAGTGCATCTTGAAGGGCACTTCGCATAAATAAAAATTGAGTAAAGGCGAGTGGCACCCTTGTAGCATGGAGTGTGTCTTGAGGGCACATCATGATTTTTAATAAAGGTGAGTCAATGAACTTAGGTGCCTAGAAAACAATAATTTGTTTTAACATTGTCATACTTAGAAGAATTATTAATTGGGTAATTTTTATTAATTATAAAATCTCCTTAAAAATTCTAAGCCTAGTTTAAAAATTTGAGCCTAAATCTAAAGTGGGTAAGAAGACTAAAATTTAATTATAAATTTAATAAATGGTGGGGGATGAAGAAAAATCAAGTTAGGAATTGAAAGAGTAAAAAATTATATCTAAATATTTAATTATATAATTGTGTGCAAAATAATGCCAAATTGGAAACTAAGATAAGAAAGGAAATAAATGTAAAAAGAATGTGGAAGCATAGAAAGGTATCTACTCTAGTCTAACTAAAGAGTTTTCCTAAATTAAACACAACTAAGTTTTAGAAAGGCGTTAGTTATTAAAAAGGAAATAGAGGGAATAAAGGGAAAGTTGGAAGTGATTTAGGAGCACTTTTAGGTTGGGTGAGGTAAATTGACATTTAATTAAATTAAATGGTGGATTTATTGGTGAAACTAAGGGAACGGGTAACAAGTGTACGGGGAGGAATAATTCTAAATTAATTAATTAAAAAGTGAATTAAATTTGAAAGAGGAATGTGTCATGAGGAAAACTCCTATAAAGAAAGTGGTAAAGAGGAAAGAGGGATCACACGATTTATTGGTAAAGTTATGCTGCCAAAATTTCCTTGACTGGTTTTACTTGTGAGAGTTGGGATACCCAGCTTGGAAAAATAGAGTGGTAGCTCTACCTTGCGAGGCGAGCTAGGAGCTAGAGATTTCTAGTTATGTTTTTGTGTGTCCCCTTTGCAGCTCGGGGGGCTAAGGGGGAAGAAGAGTACCCCTAGTGTTGGTTGGGAGGTATCAGTATCGTCTCAAGGGTTAGCAGGAGGGAGCGCAAGAACATAATAACAACTTCAGATTCTTCGCCTTTGGTTACGGTAGTCCTAAACTAAGATGAAATCCATTAAGTTTCAAATTAAAATGTAGTTAAATTCTATTGTATAGTGTTGTAAATTTAGGATGGATGATTGTGTAGTAAAATATATGATGGAATGTTTGAAAAAAAAAATTTGGACCTTGAAACCCATCGCCCTGGTAGCAAGATTCTTGTAGCGAGTCTCCCAGAAAATTTGATTTCTCCAACGATTGGTGCGCCCTTCCAGTGCTCTTTACCTTGATGAATTTTGAGTGGCTAAGAGCACCATTCCTCGCCATATTACCCTGACCAATTTTTTTTCTCAGTGCTCCATGTCCTTCCTTGCTCTGTGTTTTATTATTATTATTATTACCCTGGAGAATTATTCAAGAAGTATGCGATGGAAATGATTTACCTATGCGCTTTTTTTATGTTATTATTACCCTGGTGAATTATTCCAGAAGTTTGTGATGGAAATTCTTTATCTTTTCATTTTTACTGATCTTTCCCTCAACAATTTATTAAAGATATCTCTGTGTTTTTGCTCGGTATTACATTCCCCTTTTACCTCAGCATTTACATGCATTTCACCCAGTGTTTTTGCAATTGTCCCTCAACAATTTATTAAAGATATCTATGGATTTTTTCTTGATATTACAATCCCCTTTTACCTCATCATTTACATGCATTTCACCCAGCATTTTTGTAATTGTCCCTCAACAATTTATTAAAGATATCTCTATTTTTTTTCTCGGTATTACATTCACCTTTTACCTCAGCATTTACATGCATTTCACTCAGTGTTTTTCGTAATTTTTCCTCAACAGTTTATTAATGGTATCTCTACATGTTTTTCTGTTTAAAACATGCCCAACTTGTGGGGGGTTTTAGCAAGCGTTTCTTTTATTGTATCTCTGCTTCACATTTCTCCCTTACGCCCAGAACCCTTATCCTTTATCCTTGATCTTTTTGGTGCTAGATGATCTTTGCTTTTCCATGGAAGAAACCCACCAGATCGACCACAGGTCTCTGCTCTTTTTGTGCTAGAGTATCCTTGCATTTTCATGGAAGAAAACCACCGGAGTCGACCTCAAATCTCTGCACTATTTTATGTTAGTTTACCTCTGCATTTTTGTGGAGTAAACTTACCCGAAGTGACCCCAAAACTCTATGTTTTTTTTTTTGTCAGTTGACCCTACAATTTGTGGATTCTCATATATTATCTTCATGTATTCTCTATGTTTATTATCTGTGTTTATTCTCTGTGTTTGTGTATTCTCATTTATTATATGCATTAGTTTATTCTCGACGTTAGTTTATTCTCATGTATTCTCCGCGTTAGTTTATTATCTAAGATTAGTTTATTCTCATGTATTCTCTGTGTTTTTTGGATTCTCATTTATTCTCTCCAGTATTGTGTTAGTTTAACTTCATGGATTCTCATTATTCTTTGCGTTTTCTTCTTCTTATCCTGACGATTTTACCCTTTTTACACAGCATTTTTATACTCATAATTGTAATTTTATGCTCAGACTGATGCTCAAATTCTCACACTCATAATTGATAAATTTATGCTCGGTGTTGTGCTCAATGATTTTATCCTCTTTTACTCATCGATTTTGTTCTTTAATGCTCAGCAATTTTAATCCCTGTCTCTTTGTTCATTTTGCTTCATAATATTTGCTAGACTCCTTAAGGAGGGACTACATTTCCTTATTGGTGGTTGCACCTTTCCCTTTTTATGCCATGTATTTTGTTGGTGTTGAGTGGTGTAATGGATTATGATGTATATAATTTATTATATTTTGTGTTTATTTAATGTTTTATTAATTGTTGAAGATCTAGGTGTTATAGAATATTATGTGCGCTATTTAATGACTCAATGTGTTTAATGTCCTAATGTAATTGAATTAAACCTAAAAATGAGTTGCACCCAACCATTTGTAATTTAATGTATAAATGAAGGATCATGGTGATATAATAATAGTATACTATTTATTGTTTTAGTGTATTTAAAAATGTTTAATATGAGTTGTACCAAATAGATGTAGATCATTATATGTGGGAATGATAGTTCTTAATACTTATGTTGCACAAGATTTTAGCGTTTGTCTAATTAGATATGTTGAAAATTAAGTAAATATGATGTATGAATGGTTATGTGATAGGGTTACCTTGCACCTTGAACAATAAAATTGATAATTGTTTTAGCGCCATGAAATTCGAATGGATGATTATTCTTTACGCTAAGGGATAACATTGATGTATAGATTTCGTGGAAAAAACATTGATGTATAGATGGTTAAGTAGTTAGATCGCCTTGCTCATTGGGTTAATTTTAATGAATAGATGTTTAGGGTTTAGATTCTTGTGCCTTTAATTAAGTTGACTTATGATTGTTCTAGAGTTGTTTTACACTCGCGTGCAATGAATTTTAATGTAATTAATGATTGTTGTAGACATTAGACTTATTGCGCGCAATAAATTATAATGTGACGAATGATTCTTTTAGACAATAGACTTCTTGTGCGCATTAAAATTGATGTAATGAATGATTGTTGTAAACAGTAGAATTCTTACACGAAGTGGAAATTGATATGATATATGATGAGTTATGTGAATGACTACTCATGCACCATGTTTAATTGTGTATTGGGATTGATGAATTGATAAAATTGGTGATCGTAGATGTTGTTGATTTAGCTAGTTGCTTGGGATTGATTTTGATAGTGGGATGTAAACACCTCCTTGTTCCTCATAACAGTCGCCATCCCTGAGACCTTAAATGGTTAAAATCAATTGGAACCTAGGCTTGAGTGTTGCTTATGTGTCTTGAAGGTCCTAACCTCGTAGGGTAGGTTGGGTGGATAGTCATTTTATATTCATTATTTGATTGAATGTTGTTGTAAATTGTTTCAAGATGATTATGATGTGCTAATCTACTATGCTATTTATATTTATGTGTCGCTATCCTTCGTATATGCGTTGAATGTGTCCTTAGTGATTTCCATGATGAGTAGTTGGTACTGCTTTTACTTATGATGTTTTTGATTAGGCATTGTTGTGATCATGTGTTGATGTTATTTTATTAATGCAAAAAAAAAAAAATACCTTTTGTGCTTCACTTTATCTTAGGCTTAATGGAGGGTGCATTACATATGGTATCAGAGTGGGTTCAACACTGCGACTGGGGATCATTATGCCTTCCACTGTATAAACACTTGATTAAGGATTTATCACTAATTAAATTGAATTGTGTCCCTACATGTAATCATGGTTAGAGGATGTCATGGAGGCAAACGACGTGGTGCTAGGGGAGGAGGTGTGATGCCTCCAGTAGTATCCACACCAGAGGGGTCTAACACCCAAGGAGAAGAACAAGTCATTGGCATATTGTTGTGGGGGATGTGGTTCATTTGATGAGGTCTTTTTAAAGGATATTNCGCTATCCTTCGTATATGCGTTGAATGTGTCCTTAGTGATTTCCATGATGAGTAGTTGGTACTGCTTTTACTTATGATGTTTTTGATTAGGCATTGTTGTGATCATGTGTTGATGTTATTTTATTAATGCAAAAAAAAAAAAAAATACCTTTTGTGCTTCACTTTATCTTAGGCTTAATGGAGGGTGCATTACATATGGTATCAGAGTGGGTTCAACACTGCGACTGGGGATCATTATGCCTTCCACTGTATAAACACTTGATTAAGGATTTATCACTAATTAAATTGAATTGTGTCCCTACATGTAATCATGGTTAGAGGATGTCATGGAGGCAGACGACGTGGTGCTAGGGGAGGAGGTGTGATGCCTCCAGTAGTATCCACACCAGAGGGGTCTAACACCCAAGGAGAAGAACAAGTCATTGGCATATTGTTGTGGGGGATGTGGTTCATTTGATGAGGTCTTTTTAAAGGATATTAGAGGCCTTGATTAGACGTATTGATATAGATGAGGCCAGGGCACCTGTACCCCCTGAGGGTCCATAGCACACCCCAGTCGATACTGGCAATGTTCACCGAGAACTCAAGAAGGTCAAGTTTTTTGAGTTCTTGGGTGCCATGGAAGGTACATCCACCGAGGCATGGTTAGAGAACATGGAAATGTGCTTTTCACTTTGCGACTACACCTCCAACATGAAGGTCTACATGGTGGTATTTTAGTTGAAGGGAATCGCTCTTCTATGGTGGAAGACGCTCTTGCCACAACTAAACATGGTCACTGAAGACGTGTCATGGGAATTGTTCGAGGAGTGGTTTCGGGAGAGGTATTTGTCTGAGAAATTCATTGAGCGCCATCTCAATGAGTTCAATGCTTTACAACAGGGCGATCATACGGTGCCCGAGTATGAGGCATGTTTCATGGAGCTACTTAGGTATGCTCCACATCTGAACACTGATAAGCTCAAGGTCAACAAGTGTGTGTTTGGCCTTAACATCAGCATTCATGTGAAAGTGAGGATAATAATGCCTCAGATGTTGCACAATGTTGTCAATAAGAACCTCATAGTTGAGGAAGAGTTTATCAGTGGGGGTTAGAGCAAGACTCGTGCGAGATCGACTGGACATGTGACATCTGGTGTGTAGCAACATCAGACACTAGCTAGACATCCATCAGGTTATCGAGGCACTCTGAGAGGATCCATGTTCATGATACCATGGAGATCGGTGCCTTAGCAGAGGATTCCCTATAGAGGACCACATCACCAGCACTAGCATCGTCCGCAGTAGCAGCAATTCAAGCCTGTTTAGCAGAACATACTAGGGTTTTAGGCTGGTGGGTAATAAGCTTCTACTTCGGGGACAAGGATTATTAGACTGGAGACCTTATGTTGGACATGTGGAGAGCCACAATACCAGCGTGATTGTCTGGTTGAGAGGGACAGAGAAGTTTGGTCATGTAACACCCTGTTTCCCCCAGTCTGTAAAAATAATTATGCTGGCCAAGAACTGTGGAAAACTCAAAGATGTGAATGTGTGATTTTGAATGGACCTTAGTATACAAGGTCGACGAATGTAAATTAAAATT